>CM039135.1:44021950-44036192 GCA_022036555.1 Microstegium vimineum
CTTCGGCGGTCCACGCGAAGTGTTCCGTCTTCTTCAGGAGTCGGTAAAGGGGTAGGGCCTTCTCTCCGAGCCTCGAGATGAAGCGACTGAGGGCGGCGAGGCACCCGGTAACCCTTTGCACGCTCTTGAGGTCTTTGATCGGGCCCATCCTCGTGATGGCGGTTACCTTCTTAGGATTGGCCTCGATGCCGCGCTGGGAAACTATGTACCCTAAGAGCATGCCTCGAGGGACCCCGAAGACACACTTCTCAGGGTTCAGTTTTATGTGATTAGCCCTGAGGCACCCAAACGCGATCTCGAGGTCTCCGACTAGGTTTCCGACGGTTCTGGACTTGACCACGATGTCATCGACGTAGGCCTCGACGGTCGGCCCTATGTGTTTCCCGAAGACGTGGAGCATGCATCGCTGGTAGGTGGCCCCGACGTTCCGCAAGCCGAAGGGCATGGTGAGGTAGCAAAACATGCCAAAGGGAGTGATGAAGGAAGTCGCGAGCTGATCGGACTCCTTCATCTTTATTTGGTGGTAGCCAGAATACGCATCAAGGAAGCAAAGGGTTTCACATCCCGAAGTGGAATCTACTATTTGGTCGATACGTGGTAAAGGAAAAGGAACTTTAGGACATGCTTTATTTAAACTAGTGTAGTCTACACACATCCTATCTTTCCCATTCTTTTTCTTTACAAGCACGGGATTAGCTAACCACTCGGGATGATGTACCTCCTTGATGAATCCGGCCTTCGAAAGCTTGTCGACCTCCTCCCCGATGATCCTGCGCTTCTCCTCGTCGAAGCGACGCAGGCGTTGCTTCACCGGTTTGGACCCGGCTCGGATGTCCAAGGAGTGCTCAGCGACCTCCCTCGGGATGCCCGGCATGTCTGAGGGACTCCATGCAAACACGTCGGTGTTCGCATGGAGAAAGTCGACGAGCACAACTTCCTATTTGGGCTCGAGGGTGGCACTGATCGTCAGCACCTTCCCATCCGCGAGGCCGGGGTCGAGCGGGACGGTCTTGGTGTCTTCCGCCGGCTTGAAGTTGCCAGCGTGGCGCTTGGGATCGGGGATCTCTCCGGACAAATCGTCGAGGGCCACGAGGATAGCCGAATCCTCACGGGCCTCGGCTTTTTCCACGCACTCGACGTCGCAGTCGTATGCGTGCTCGTAGGAGGTGTCGACGGAGATAACCCCCGAGGGTCCCGGCATCTTGAGCTTGAGGTAGGTGTAGTTCGGGACCGCCATGAGCTTGGCGTACCCCGGTCTACCGATGATGGCATGGTAGGTGCCTCGCCACGCGACCACCTCGAAGGTCAGCTCTTCCTTTCGGAAGTTTGAGGGGACGCCGAAGCAGACCGGCAGCTTGATACGGCCGATCGGGAGTGCCTTCTTCCCCGGGACGATCCCGTGGAATCCCCCCGTGCTGGGCAGGAGCATGGTCCTCGGGATCCCCAGGAGGTCGAGGGTCTCAGCGTAGATGATGTTGAGGCTGCTCCCCCCGTCCATGAGCACCTTGCTGAGGCGGGTGTGGAGAATGATCGGGCCGACGACGAGCGGGTAAGCCCCTGCGTTGGGGATGTGCTCGGGGTGGTCGTCCTGATCGAAGGTGATCGGCGTGTGGGACCAGTCGAGGTACCGTGGGGCCTGGGCTCGAACGGAGAAGACTTCTCGACGCTCCCTCTTGCGCAGGCGTGTGGTGAGGCGAGTCGAGGGCCCCCCGTAGATCATGTAGCAGTCGTGGATCTCGGGGAAGCCTCCTTTTTGGACATCGCCCCTGACGTGGACGTCACAGGCGGGTCTTCCTTGCCGTCGTCTCTCCTGGGGCCAGGAGGGACGAAGTGTCTTCAGAGCATGCGGCAATCCTCGAGGCGGTGGTTGGCCGGCCCCATATGATAGGGGCAGGGCTCCTTTAGCATCTTGTCGAAGACGCCCCCGTCGGGAGGGGGCCCTCGAGGCTTCCGCTTGTCCGCTGCAGCGACAAGGTCGTCGGGGTCGTCGTCGTGCTCGACGTTGGGCTCGACGTTGCGCCGGCCCGGTTGGTTCTTCTTCTTCTTCTTCTTCCGGCCACCGTTGCCGTCGTTGTTCCTCCTGGGCCCCTTGTTTCCCTTGGGCCCATCGTCCGAGCCCCCGGGTTCACCCTCGTCGTCGTTCCCCTTCCCTGGGGGAATCTGGAAGAATGCGCCAACGGCCTCCTCGCCAACCGCGTAGTTGGCGATGACGTCCATGAGCTCGTTGGCGGTCTTGGGGATGTTTCGCCCCAGCTCCCGCACCAACTCCTTGCATGTTGTCCCAGCGATGAACGCCGTGATGACCTCGTGGTCGGAGATGTGGGTCAGTGCGGTACGCTGCTTCGAGAATCGGCGGGTGAAGGCGCGGAGAGTCTCCCCTGGTTTCTGCTTGCAGCTGCGAAGATCCTAGGAGTTGCCCGTGCGCTCGTAGGTGCCCTTGAAGTTGCCCTCGAAGATCCGGACCAGGTCGGACCAGTCCTGGATCAAGTCCGGGGGTAGCTCCTCGAGCCACCTTCGAGCGGTGTCGGAGAGGAACAATGGGAGTTGCCGGATGATGACGAGGTCATCTTTGGCTCCACCCAGCTGGCATGCCAGCCTGAAGTCGGCAAGCCAGAGCTCTGTCTTGGTTTCGCCGTTGTATTTGATCAGGCTGGTGGGTGGACGGAAACGTACGGGCAGGGAGGCCCGCCGGATAGTTCTTCCGAAGACTCGGGGCCCCGGCGGCTCCGGAGACCGACATCGGTCTTCGTCGCTGTCGTAGCGCCCACCTCGATGAGCGCTGTAGCCTCGAGCCTCGGCGTCGCCGTATCGACGTCAATTGTTCACTCGAGGGGGGAGGTCGTCGGCGAGGCGTTCCTAGACCGGTCGTGGCTCGACCCGGCCCTGGGGCGCCTTGTTCTGGTGGACAGAAGCCTCCCGATTTTGTCGAGGGGCGCTGCTTGCCGCTCAGAGGCAGCCCCTCGACGCCTCGAGGCCGAGCTCTCCGCCTGCTGCACGGCCGCAGTTTGGAGCAGCCCCTGGATTTCTTCGCTGATACGCTGCGCCTGGGGGGTCGATGGCGCCGGCATGTCGCGGAGCAGCATCGCGACTACTACGACGTTCTGGCTGGCGCGGTTGAAGACTCGAGGTTCGGCGTTCCCTTCCTCGACGATCTGCTGGTGGACCTCCCGGGCCCGCTCGCGAGCTCCTCCACCCTGGGGGCGCCCTCGATCCCGCTCGAGGGCGTGTTCGAGCTGCTGAAGACGCAGGCGCTCCTCCTCGAGCTTGCTGAGAAGCTCTCGGACCTGCGTAATCTGGACATCAGGGGGTGGACCGACTCTGTCAGGATTTGGGGGGATGGCGTCTCGAGGTGGCGTGGCGTTGGCCCCCCTCCCTTCTTCGGTGTCCGCGGTGTCGTCGACGTCGTCCTGGAGGACGGTTCGCTCGTCGAGGTGGAAGCACTCCCGAGTGGAGTCGTAACTCTCGTCGGGAGAGTCCAAATCGAAGTCGGCGTGGTAGAAGTGGGGGAAGAGCCTGCCCGTTTCTTCCTCCTCCAGGCGCCGCTGTAACATGCCCCACGTACGGGGCAGCTCTGGCTCGCCCGGTGAAGTGGTGGTGACAGGATCGGCCGTCGCCCACGACGGAGTCCATGGAGACTCGTCGTATGTATGTGACTGCAGCCTCGCGAGAGCAGAGTAGAGTCCGGCACTGTTGCGCAGCCCGTATGGGAAAGGGTCACGCGGTGGTGACGGTGTCGAGGGTGTCGGAGAAGCCGAGGGAGCCTCCGGGGACGACGACGCGGCAGAGCCGAAGTCCCGCGCGGGGAGACGCCCGCCCTCGGCCCACAAGCACGGGTCAAGCGGACCCCTAGGAGAAGGGGTCATGTCGCCAGCTGGGACCGAGGGAACGGCATCCGGCGCCCCAAAATTTGCTCGACGGCGAGCGCGTCGGAGCCGCTCGCGTCTCCTCCTGATCGCAGGCCAGAGACGCAAGCGGAGGGGCCGTCGCCTGATCCTTGCTGGCTCCGGCGCAGCGGAGCTGCTGATGTCTAGGCCATGGGTGGAGGGAAAGACTATGAAGTCGCCCTCGTCCGTGGAAACGAACCCTAGACTGTCGAACCAGATGACGGTGTTGAACGGGAACGGTGGGATGGTGGGATCCATCTGAGAGAGTAGTTCGAAGTTGATCGACACATGAACCCCCCTACCTGCGCGCCAACTGTCGGTGTTATGACCCGGGGGTCAAGACCACCAACGCGTAAATTTGTATATCGCGTGCTCCCTCTCTCAGACGTGATGCAAGATGGACACAAGATTTATCCTAGTTCGGGCAAGGAAGGCCCTACGTCCAGCGGGGGGAGGATGACTTGTATTATCTCGCACCCAAAGCGTGCTCGTACAGGGGGGGTACAAGCTGTGTTACACGGAGTCGGCCACCCGAGGGGTCGATCGAGTGACGTGTGTGTGTGGAGTGTGGACTTGGGTCCCTGAGAACGAAGGTCCGGTCAGAGTCCCAGATCAAGTAGGAGCTGATCTCTCCTCCGAGTGTCTAGAAGTCGTCCCCCTCTACCTATACTCTACCCCGGCGTCCCCTTTTATAGACCAAGGGGAGTTCCAAGGGTATAGGGTCCTAATAGTAGAGGTATGGGCGGCGTATTCGCGGCGCAGTGTTGGCGGAGAGGTGTTGAGCACTGTCGCGGCATGGCCTTCCGTCCTTCAGGCGTTGTTGGTCGTGGCGGCAGTAGAAGTCGTCACTGCGCAGTGTCCGCAGGTGGGCACGAGTCCCACGGCCGAAGCGGGACGGGGCGGATGGGATGTCTTCAGTACCGGAGTTGTTGAAGAGGAGGGGGTCGAGCCCCCGGTCGAGGGAGGGGTCGAGCCCTGGGTGACTCCGTCGTGTTCCCGAAGTCGTCGTCGAGGGTCGCACTGTTCACTTTTTGAGGGGTACTGTTGGAGCCCGTACTCGCGTAGTGGCAGCAGTGGCGGCACAGTTGACGGGAGTCGGGGACTGGACGGGGAGTTGGCGGATTTGACAGTGGACGCGGGCGCCCATGTCGTTAGGTGGGTTCACTTTTACCCATGCCGGAGTAGCTGGGTTAATCGAGCCCCTCGTCCGAGGGTCGTCTGCTTGACCTTTGGTCGAGGGGGAGGTCGAGGCGTCGACGGGGTCGGAGAGGTCGAAGTCGAGGTAGAGGTCGGGGGGTCGTTCGTTCGACCCCTCGTCCGTCATCGAGGTGGAGCCGGGGGTCGTTCGCTCGAACCCTCGTCCGTCATCGAGGTGGGGTCGGCCCGTGGCTTGCTGCCGTAGTTGATGTAGAGGGGCCCCTCGTTTGGTGGGCCGCGTCTCACCGAGCAGTGGGCTGATCCTTGCCTTAAAAATGGTTGCTATGTTTAGCGTTAATTTATCGAAGGGTTTAGGGTACCCCTTACCTTTGTACCCGACACCTCTCTACAACCTTCCTAAGCATTCTAGACAATCCATCTCCAACTAGGTTAAACAGAAAAGGAGACAAAGGGTCACCTTGCCTCAAGCCTTTTCCTGGCTTGAAGTAGGCACTCTCTTCACCATTAACCATGATCCCTACAGACCCCCCAACTACTATTTTCTTAATCCAACTAATCCAGACGGGGTCAAAACTACGGTTGGCTAACATGTCAAAAAGAAAACTCCACGACACTCTATCATAAGCTTTTTCATAATCCAATTTAATGATCACCCCTGGTTCTCCACTCCTGTGTATAATATGCACAAGTTCATGGGCTACCACTACACTTTCCAAGATATATCTCCCTTTTATAAAGGTTGATTGGTTAGGATTAACTATCCTCTGAATAACAGATGTAAATCTCATAGTCAGCAGTTTGGAGAAAATTTTGAAGCTACAGTTTAGAAGACTAATAGGTCTAAATTGCTTCATATTTGAAGCATCCCCTACTTTTGGAATCAGAGTGACTAGAGCATAATTCAACCTTCTTAGGTCAAGGTTACCATTATGAAAGTCCTCAAATAGAGTAACTAAATCTTTCTTAATAAGGTTCCAGAATTTCTGATAAAATAGAAAAGAAAGACCATCAGGTCCAGGGGCCCCTTCAGCATAGCTACTAAAAATGGCCTCCTTAATTTCATCTTCTGTAAAAGGTGCTATCAAAAGGTAATTTTCCTCTCTAGTAACCTTATCCTCCTCTTCTCAGAAATTTGAGTCTAATTTGGCCCTATTTCCTGCCTCTTTAGCAAAGAGGTCTTTATAGAAATTAACTACAACTTTCATCATTCCTTTCTGGTCATAGACATAACCACTAGGGCTCTCTAAATACTCAATCCTCTTTTTCCTACTTCTACTATTTGCTACTGCTTGGAAATAGGTAGTATTCCTGTCTCCCTCAAGAATGTCTCTTTCCCTGGACCTTTGTCTACTCTTAATTTCTTCTAAGGCCCAAATTTGTTCTAATCTACTTTCAATATTTTCTAACTTCTCCCTTTCCTCATTAGTTAAATCTCTAAACTCAGCTAGACTTTCCAATCTAGTGAATTCCTTAGAAAGTTCTACTTTGGACTTGTTTTGGGCAGCCACTTCATTAGATGCCCAACTTCTAATCATCCTTCTCAAAGTTCTAACTTTAAACTGTCATCTATCTAAACTGTTTAAAGAATCACAAGAGGTTGCCCAGGCTCTCTCTACTATTTCCCTAAAAGACTCTTTTCCTAACCACCATTTCTCAAACAGAAATTTTTCTTACCAAAATAGATATTGTCTCCAGATTCTAAAATCAGGGGATTATGATCACTAGGTAACCTGTCTAGAGCCTTAACACTAGAAAGAGGAAAAGCAACATCCCAAAGATTATTAACAAAAATTCTATCAATCTTAGCCAAGATAGGATGCTCCTGGTTATTTGTCCAGGTGAACTTTTTGTTTCTAGGATCTAACTCAATTAGAGACCAATTATTGACCCAACTATTAAAACCATCAGCCCACCTATGGTTATAGATGCCATTACTCTTATCAGACCCAAATCTAACTAAATTGAAGTCCCCTCCTATCATAGTTGGGCCACTCCAGGTACCCATTACAGACTCTAACTCATCTAAGAAAGCTTGTTTAAGGTCCTCATAGGCAGGTCCATAGACTACAACTAGTTTCCAAGTGAAACCATTAGCTTTGTTTGTTAGCATCACCATGTTGAAAATATCTTCATTGGTTCCTACTAGGATTCCTCCAGCAGAACCTTGAGCTTCTAAGTGATGCCATTTAAAAGGAGTACTTCCTGTTAAAGCCTTCAGATAACCATCTGATAGATTATTCTTTTTAGTCTCCATAATCCCTACAAAATCAGCATGGGAATCTCTAATTCTACTTACTAAGGCTGGAAATCTATCCAGTTTACCTATACCTCTAATATTCCAGAAAAGACCTATCATTTAGCTTTTTTCCTATTCTTCTTCCTAGGACCTACTTTGGACCAACCTATTTCTAGGTCATCCAAAATTTGAACAGAATTTCCATTCTGCTCACTACTCTCCATAACTACCCAAGGACTCATAGAATTCATTCCTGGTTCTATGGAACTGCTAGAGCATTCATTATGGCTACATTTAGACCTCATATTCTCAATCCTGGTTGCATCTAAATCTATCATTTTTCCTAAGATAGGATCTCCATCCTCTACCTCTATGCCAATACCATTGGCAACATTTAACAAAGTAGATTTGGAAATAGCAGGATGCTTGGGAGGTCTTTTAGGTATACCTGTATTGTCTTCAAGATTCCACTTTCTCTTGAAGTCTTGGGCATTTGCTAGAACAGTTTTGTCTTTGTCCAAGTTCCTGGAACTTCTCCTTAGAGCATTGATAGGGCCTCACTGCTGCTTCTTACTAAACTTCTTTACCTCTTGATCACCCTCAGCAGCCATCTTTCTTATGATCTCTTGACTAGGTTGTGTCCCTAAGATATCATCATCCTCTTTACTATCAAGATTGTCCAGTTTATAGCTTCCAGCCCTATTGATGTCACACTCCTTTTCAGACAGGTTAAACATTTGATTAGCCTTGATCATCTCAGACCCCAAAAAACTTGTGCTTTTCTGTTGAAGATCATAGACCCATTCATCAGGTAGCTGGTCTTGTTCATCTTCCTGGAAAGTCACCAAATCATTAGTCTCTCTCATCACCTCATCCTCCTCTCCCTCCAACTCCATTGCTTCCAGCAAATTTGTACAATCCATGTTTAGACCAAAGAGGGGAGAATTATAGTTGTCATCAAAGATCACAACTCTCTTAACAGATACACTGTTATCAGCAGAAGAATCCTTTCTTTCTTGATTTTTATCTTTCTGGCCAGTTGTATTCTTCATACTAGATTTTGTCCCACTATTGTTCTTTGGTTCCTTATCCTCTTCTTGATCATTTCCTTTCTCTTTTGGCTCATCATCATCAAGCAAATCTTCCTCCTCTAAATCTTCTAATCCACCTGAGTCACCATCCATTGAATTATCTATTTGAATGTAACCTTCTGGCTTGAAAGTTATGAGATAGATACCAGTCTTGAACACAAATAGCCTCTCTTTGGGAATCCTGGTAGGGTCCTTGTAGAGGACCTTGACTCTGACCAGACTGAAAAAGCTATAAAACATGCAGTGCCAGTCAACTTCTGTCATCAGACCTATACTTGATGTGATTTCTCTCGCAGTATCCCAGTCCACCCATTTTGGTGGTATCCCTTTGATCTAAACCCACACTTCTATCATACTCCCAACTGGTTCCACATCTCCATTCCACAAGCTTAGAGAAGCTACTACATTGGGTCTATTCAACTGGAATAGAGAAGCTTTCCAAATCACAAGATTCTCAACCTTCCTATTTGGAGGAAATCTCACAATATAGCTAGTTTCATCAGTTTTTTTCAGCTCCCAGTTCCACTCCTTGTCAAACAACTCCTTCAGATTCTGTAAGATTCCCTCTTCCTCAATCTGTCCCTCCACAATATTGATCACCCCAAAGTTATCCAAGCCTTGTCAATGACTGAATCTATTTCCCCTGGCAGCCACCTCAATGTTGTAAAAACCTAGACCTCTATTGGCACTGCCATAGTATTGGGCAACAATTGGTGGTTTGGACCATTCAGGACACTGCTCCACAACATGATCAGTCTGATGGCATATGAAACAGATCTTAGGTCTGTTACAAGTGGCGCTTAGATGCCCCATTCCACCACAATTGAAACAGATCACATACAGATTCCTGTCCAGGTTAGCTCTTGTGTTGTTTTCCCCTTCCACAATCTGCCTGCCAACCTGACCTGCTGGAGCAGCCTCCCTATTCTGTTCTGGTTCCTGTCCTTGTGTCCTTCTAACTGTCTGTTGTTGTCTTCCCCTACCCCTACCTTGAAACCATCCACCCCTCGGCCTTGCTCCATCATACTGCCGATTGGAACCTTGATACGGAGGAGGGTGAGGGTGGATCTGACCTTGGTTAGGGAAGAAACCATACGGCGGCGGTACAGGTGGGTTGAAGAAGTGTGGCGGCTGTGGGTGATGCGGAAACTGGAAGGAGTTCCAACCTCCACCATCTCCCCAGCCATCCCAGCTCTCCTCAGGGCTTTGAGGTCTGGGATCGCGCCCCCTGCCTCTTCCCGCCATGGTGCTCTTGATCACTTCAATGAAGCTTCTCTACTTCCATTCACCCAAGATTGACTCCACGAACTTCAACTTTGACGGCGGCGCATCCCACTTGTCCCCCTCTCCAATCGGGAAGCAATCAGCCGGTGTGAAGGTTTTGGAGATCCACAGATCACGACGGATCCACACAAGTCCCTCCTCTTTTGGAGACAGAACCCTAACCCTCGGGACTGGTTTGGGGATGAACCACAGTTGTCCCCAAAACTCCTAGACCTCACCACCTTCAGTTGACGGGTTGCGGTTTTTGTGTGTGGATTCGGGTTCGGGTTTGAGGGGTTCCCGAATCCGTGTCCACCATTGACACGAGCCCCCGACCGTGCCAACCTTGTCACGTTTCCTATGACAAGGCAATCGGTCCATGGGCGGTCGCCACGTCGTCGACGAACTCCCATACTCTCGCACCGAAGAGTCAGGGACACGTCGCTTCGACACCAACGGATCGCCGCCGCCCGCCTCCTTTGATCCTCGGTTCTTTGTGACTAGCCCACCATTCCGAACCAGCAAAGTAGAACCCCTTGTCGTCCTCGGCGATGACGAGATCGCAATGACCTCCTCCTTACGCAGACGCCTGCTCGCAGGCGGCCTTCCATACTCCCTCACCGGAGAGTCTGGAACGCATCTCGTCGGCGGCGGGAGCGGGAGCCCACCAGGAGACGGGGCACTCATGTTTTTTCCTACTTCGAAGTGTGGTTATTCTCAACTCCATTTCACATTCCTGTTGCTGCAAGCTGTATGGATCGATCGATGTATACAGCTCGAACAGCGGACGAATTGACGAAGCTAAGTGTTTCAGTCTCCCACGCATGCACTCTCATCACTGTCTCACTCTGCTGATCATTCATTCATTCCACCCCACACCTTTATGGGTTACGTTGCTTTCAGTTCAGATGGAGCTGATCCAGGATGGTAAAGCCGATCGATCAATTCGATTCGATCACACTGCTGCTGGGCCTGCATCCACCGCCTGGTACCGTCCCTGTAGCCAGGACAGCCGTCGTCGTCGTCCACCTGCGCCTAGCGCTGCTGGTTGCCGGGAGTCTCGGTAACTCGCTGCGTCCATGGCAGGCAGGCAGACAGGCAAGCCTGTAAATGTGAAACTCTTAGGGGGTGACTGATTGCACGAAGGAGGTCATCTTGCGCCCTGTTCCAGCACCGCTTGGTGTACTTGACCCTGTTTGGATGTGTGTCTCATATCATTTTTGTGTTCTGTCTTATTCATCTACACCCCTCCGTCTCGTATGGTTCTATCTTCTCGATTCCAACTTTCCTTGTGCCTTGTGATACAGGACGACACGATGCATTCGTGGTAGGCTCATATATCATACACTCAAAACTCTTATCCTTACATGCAATCAAATAAAATCTCATCTCATACTGGATTAACAACAAAGACAATTAGACACAACTAAATACACAATTTGAGGATATATCTCACCGTCTGTCCATCCCAACGCAGCCAAGCACACCTTTATTCTCGCGTAGCGTGCGTGTACTTACTCGGGGCGCCGGCTGATCGACCTGACCTCATGCATCTTGCCTGATTCAGACGTTGATAATTAATTAGCTAGCTCGATCGATCACTACTCCATCACGGTTAATTATATTATGGTACTAACTTCTTTCAAATAAATTTATGGTACTACTCCGTTTTAAATTATAGTAGTTCATTTGCTATGCCTTTTTTAGTACTAAAAGTTCTTGAAAAATGATTTAAATTTGACTATATTTGTAGAAACTTTTTGAATTAGATGAGTTGTTAAATTTTGTTTTAAAAAATAAACTAAAATTTAAAACGGAGGGAGTAACAGTGTGTTAGCAATTTATTAGCATGCGTGCCGGCATTGCATGGGCTGCCCGCGGCTGTCTCTGGGCGATGTCGACGATGTCGACGTTGAGCGGCATGCGGTTTGGTTTCTCGCGCCGACGACGACAACGCCGGTGAGACGTCGCCATTTGCGTGTGCAGAAGCAACGATGAGTACATACATATAAGCTCAAAAGACCTAGCGCGCTAGCTAGCAGCTCAGGCCGGGACCACTTGCATATGAAGGAGGCATGGAACAAGATGATTAACACAGTAGTGGTATCACTCTATTATTCAAACTTGGTATTGTAATACTGAGACCTTTAATTATGATTACGCCTACCTGTCGTCGGTCCTACACCCGTGAATGCATCTGAATGTCGATCCTATATTAAGCCTTTTTTTTTGACAAGATCATCCTATCTAACAAGGCGTTGAACAGTAGTCAGTCTCCAGTCTACAGCACTACTAGACCAGCAACCAACCAATGCTGCTCCTACACAGGAGGCTTTATAAAGTTAACATGAGAACTGTAAAGAAAACCCGTGCATTGCTGCTGGAGACTTCAAAAGTGATTTAAGGTTAATGCCAGAAACACATATGCCAGCCGGATCATTTCAAAATCTACATAGTAGAATGATTGATATTTGAAGGGATAGATAGGTTTAAAGTGATCCTTAAATAAGAAAAGAAGAACATAACAGAAAAATAATTATCAATACAATAATACTAATGATATCTCCGTCTGCAATCTAAAATAATAATCCATCTATTTCAAATTATAAGTTGTTTTCCCTCACTTTCTCTCTTTTAGACTTTTAGTTTTTATATGGATGGTAAACGCAAAACCACTGCAGAGTCTGGAGGTGCAAAAAAAAAAAACTTGGTTTCATAAAATTATTTTGGCTCGGTTTTCAACTTAGACTAGAAGTTACAAAATTAAATCACCATGACAGAAAAGAACAAAATTATGTATGAGAATGATTGTTTTATGCGTTTTTAATTACAACTTTGTATTTTTAGAAAGTGCGATGTGAAACTTGCCACGGAAAATGGCATTCAGTCTCGGAACGCGGACGGGGAGTGAGCATGGGCCGGTGGATAACGCCGGGCCGTAAAACCTACGTACATGCAAACCCAACAGGCCATAATTCTCGGCTAGTGCGGCACGTACATCTTGCGGAGCTGTCCGTTTCGGCCTAATAAGAAGGCAGATCTGTGGGCTGCTGGGCTATGTTCAGCGTATGCCCAAAGAACATAGCTAAATATCATTTCTGTGGGCTGCTGGGCTATATGTTTGCATGGAAAGGAGTGTTTCATCCAATTTTAATTTCAGTTGGTAGTCTTGCAAACAATGCTACAAAACTATCCGTTAAGACTGGCCTTATCATATTAACAATCTCAAATGAAGACGCTCAAAACTCGACAAAGTTATAGATATCTACATGAGCTACAATTTTCGCATATCTTCATCCGAGATTGTGAGATTGTATGAAAGAAAAAAAATATACGAATTTTTCTAAGGTAGAGCCTCACCGCAAGTGGTCCCGTTCATGGTCCCAGAGTAGCGGCTCCTCTCACTGGTCATGCACTGGCTCTGGTACATGGGGCAGGTCCTCTCGTAGTTATGCACGTGGCCAAAGAATGCAATGTCAACACGGTACTTCTGCCACAGCCTTTGCAGGTGCTCCCGGCCCTCAGGCTCCTCAAACGACCCTTCGCCAGCGTACCACGCGTTGGACGAGTATCCCAGCACGCGGTGCGTCGCGAAGACGAGCCACGGCTGGTGCTTCCGGTCCACCGTCGACAGGCAACGCTCGATGAACTCGTACTGCGGCGTGCCAACTCGCCAGTCATGCTCCGAGTCGGCGACGTAGAAGCGGAACATGCCGTAATCCATCTTGAACCAGAAGTTTTCCCGGTTCTCGGCGGGGTAGTAGTAGTATGCCTCGGCGGGGACGCCGCACTCGCCGCCGGAGTCCATCACGTCCTAGAACGCCGCCGTGTCGGGCCAATCACGCTCGTGGTTGCCGCTCGCCACCATGTAGGGTTTCCGGGTCGTGATGGGCGCCACCTGCGCCGTGAACTGGTCCCACTGCGAGATGTACCCGTTCGCGTACGGCATGTCGCCGATGTGGAACACGATGTCGTAGTTGTCCAGGTCGTCGATCAGCGTGTCTGTCGTGTTGAGTGACCCCGGCTGGTACGCCGCATACTCGTTGGAACCGTCGCGTTCTGCCTTCCCCATGTCGCTGAACACGATGATGCGTTGTAGTGACTTCTGCCCCGGCGATGGCGGCGCGCGGAACGTGTAGGGCTTCCCCCACACCACAGACCCGTCCGGCAGCTCGTGCCCGATCCTGTAGTAATACTCCTTGTTGGGCCAGAGGTCCCTGAGGAAGGCGGTGTGGATGAACCCGAGGTCTCTCCACCCGACGGTGCGTGCCGGCTCGCTGCACATTGTCAGGACCCCTGATAGGTGTGATAGGCGTGCACGGAGGGCGCGTACTGTTATGCGTCCGGCAATAGAAGCAGTTGCCACAAGTGATACGTCAGAGGTGAAGGAAGTGTGACTCTTGACTGGTGGGACCTGACCAAAGGGTTGATGTGTAGTGAGGCGCTGAGTATAAAGCGCGAGAGAAAGAGAGCCTGAAGGCATCGAACATCTGTAACCGAATTTTGTTACTTCTTCTCCAAAACCGTTCTTCTGAACTCATCCCTGTTCTTACTTCTTCTCCAAACCGTTCTTCTGAACTCATCCCTGTTCTTCTCCATTTCTGAACCCA
>CM039135.1:44036292-44046963 GCA_022036555.1 Microstegium vimineum
GCGAGTGTGCCTGAGGGGGGAAAAGGGTGGGAGGCTTTATAGGGCGCCCTGTTGCGTCGAGCTTACTCCATCCTTCCTTCCTCGGCGCCTCAGCTGAGCCTGAACCGCTGAACGTATGTACGCCATCGGTGCCTTCTCTGATCTGACAAGCTAGCCCGCCCCGGCGTCCCGGCCGGCGAAGTCCACTGTCGTCAGCCTTGCTCTCGCTCGCTCGCCAGTTTTGAACTCGTTCTAGAATCTCCCAGGAAGTTACTTGGCCGCTCACACTACAGCGATGTGATGTGAATCGTGTGCAAACTACTGTTTGTTGGTTGATCCATTTCTTTTTCTGCTTTTATTACCTGTAGCTACCGGGTAATAATTCACATATCCGCCGAGTTTGAACAGTAGAGCGCTCTGATTATGTACATTTATTTGGCGGATGGATGATGTGGATTTGTTTCGTGAATTAAGGGCCTGGTGCCACATGTCAGGTGTTGGATTTTTTTTTAGGAAACAAGAACGACACGACAATGCTCAATTTCAGGTGTTCAGTTTTGGATGCCTGAAACTGTGTGATGTGGCTGCTTAAATGAAAAGTTAACTAGGATGCTTCAATCGAAACAGTTCTTGAACCATATGAGATCGTACAACTTAAGCTTGGCCTATTTTGTTGTGCGCCAGTGGTGGATCTAAGAGCAAGTTTAATAGATTCAGCCAACTGCGGCGGCTGGTTGTAAGGGATCTTGCAGTCTTTTTACAACCAACTCATATAGTAGTTGTTTTTTTCATAATTAATACATGTCATACATGTCTGTCTCACAGATTCTTTGGTTCTTGTGGTCAAGCTAACTGTAAGATTATAACCTTGCAACCCTTTATAATACTTGCTCTAAGACTTGACGACTCTAGGTGTTGACCCTCCAATGAAGACACACGTTAATTTGAGCATTCATCGTAGCACCTTTTATCTAAAGCTTCAAAACATATGACTTCATCGGTCACCTTAAGTTTCTTCCGAGCTCTCTTCCGAGCTCCATTCGAGTGTTGGGTCTGCTACTATTGTGAATATATCAAGGGGTTGTTTGGTTGATAATCGAAGCTTACCACTGCCATGGAACCTATGCTACACTCACCATGGCACAGTGCAGGCAAAAGCTGTGGCTACCGCATAACAAGGCGAGAAACCAAACACCAGGCAAAAGTTGTGGCGACCGGATGACAAGGTAAGAAACCAAACACCAATTTTTGTCTGTGGTTGTCGAACTTTAGTGCTAGCGAGTTATGACGAGCATCCAAACAGGCCCCAAGTCGATCCATTTTTAAACTGCAAAATGTCTTCTCAAAGCTAGGATACTAGCAAAATCTAGCATAGATTCTATTTTTATTTTAAGCCAAAACTAGTAACTTCTCATCTAGCTTGAAAAACAAGGCTTTTTAAATTTGTACTACACGAGACCAAGTTAAGCAAAATAAGGGTACTAGTAGCTTTTCATCTCTTGCTCCTTGGTGATAATTCACCCCCACTCTCTCAACCTTTCATTCACCCAAACTCCCCTCACTTCCTCATGTCACACAAGCAACTCTTCTTGACCCATTGTGTGCCACGACATCTAAGGTTCCCAATGGCTAAGCTAACCAAGTTGTTCGCTTGAACATTCTGGCTCAACTTATTAGTCATGGTAGAATGTTTTTCTCTCACAATAAAACAACACCAGCCAGCTTATCAACCACAAAAACCATCCACTAAACATGCCAAGTCGGTACCCTCTCCCTTGGCTCACTGTCATACTGCCTCCGTCCTTCTATTACTCGTTTAGCTCTCATCAATTAAATTGGTGACAAATCCTTACTTCTATGTCGTCATGCAAACCCAAATTCAAGTAGCTCCAAGGAAGTGACGCGGGGAGAGGCTAATTCGACGTGCCAAGGTTGAGTTCTATAACTACCCCGAGAGCTTCATATAAGACAAGCTTGAATGGATATCCATGGTGATTCTATGCCAAGGTTGAGTTCTTCTCTCACAAATGATTGTTGTAGTGCTAGAGCAGAGCTAGGAGCTGGTTTACAAAAGGAAATGTTGGCCTTAGACTCCATGGTGATTTACATTGTGGATGCCACAATATATGACAGATAAAAGGACAATGTGTTTCCCTTCTTTGCTTAAATTCAATGACACACCACACATGGGTTTCATAACATCTCGCCAATAGTAAATGTATAGTGAAATTCTAGGATGCCAAACACCTATTTTGTTTTCCAGCGGTTAAAACTACATAACCAATAGTGAATGGCCTAAGAAGATGAAACAAAAATAATGTCTTCCTATGACTAGCAACATAAAAAAAGGTAATAAAACCATGAATTTGAGTATGAGTAGTAAGACACATAAGTGAACAACATTTGAAGCATAAAAGATACTAACCAAGCTTGTATGTATCCTATAGCTTTGAGGTCATGTCGTAAGCCAAGCACACCTCAAAGCTAACAAAGATCAATGAAGGTCTATGTATATATTCTCAAGTTTGTGGCTCCTATGTTTTTGGATCCCCCGTTACTTACTTACTATAGCACACGCGGAGCTAGAGCTAGAGGGAGCCCTGCAACGCCTAAAATATATTTGGATTTGAGTGTGTGTGGTGGGTGGGAGATGTTATACGCTAAACTGTATTAGGTCAAAATTGTATGGTACCTCGCAATTGTGCAAGGCACTTCCTTAGTTATTATAGAAGAAGGAATATGGGTCCAAAAAAAACATATAAATAAACCATACGACACAATAATACAACTAACTAGAGGGTACATATTGCATAATAAACAACGGTGCAACATGCCCAACAGATGTAGCTCTGACTTTATTATTTCTTTGGTACTTTGTGGACGAACCTAATTTTTTTTTTTTTTGCTACACACTACGTACTTCGTTCCAATGAGACGCGGGAAACGTGTGAAGCCATCCATATGTAGCAGCTGAAACCACAGCGAATTAGATACCCTCTACACCGAATCCGACCTTGCTTAACAGGCATGGTTTTCGCCAAATTATTTAGGCCCCGTTTGGAACACGGGAAAATTTTTCCGTTCTTGCGTTTTTCCTGTGAAAATGAACTGAATCCTATAAAATTCATATGCGATTCCTGTGAAATTTCTACGTTCCAAACAGGCCCTTAGCCTTGTCCGTCCGGCAGATTTGACGCTAGCTATATATCGTACTACGTATATATGCACTTGCTGCTGTCCTCAGCCACGAACCACAACTGCCCTCCATCACCAACCCACTGACGGCTGACCAACACGCTTTGTGTTTCTTAACGCATGAAGCAATGCAAATGGAGGACGACACACATGCATGCAAATATACATACATATATAATAATAAAAAGCAGCTGGCTAGCATCTCTCCTCCTCTGCTCTGAATAATTAACTGGCCACGCCATCACTACTAAGTATATATCTAATCGAAGCCGTGCAAGCCAGTGTCAGTGGTGTGTTTCAGTGATGGCAGTATCGGATTTGCTTGCAGTAGTAGGGCATGCATCTCAATCGGTTGGTTGCATGCTTGGATGCTCTTGCCTTTCCTTTGGTACGGTTCTCCTTTTTCTTGGCTGCATTGCTCATGATCCATCCATGTCCTCCTAGAGTCCTAGCTAGCTAGAGTAGTACCTCCTTTCGTGCTTTGCTTAGCTAGGACCTATAGGAGCTTAGCTAGCTAGCTTCCTTCTCTCTTTCTCTCTGTTTTGCCCTCCTCTTCCTTCCCTCTTTTGAGCACCTGCATGCGTGCATGCCTTTGTATCGCCTGCTAAAATTCCTTTAGCGGATGTGGGGCCCACACACCGCCGTTGAGGTGGCCCTGCCGAAGAACAGTACGTGCCACAGTGCCAGTGCACTGCTGCTCGGCTATGGCCTATATGGCATCTGATTCTTTCTTTGGGTCGTTGCTGTACAACAAGCCTGCCTGCACTGCACTGCAAGTTGTGGCTGGTTGCTGCTCTCAAGGGGTTACATATACGCATAGAAAATCCATCCTTGTGGTGTTTTGTTTGGGTGGTGGTGCGTCAAACATGCACATGTCACAACATCCAAGGAATGGTCAAGAAACCTTGCCACCTTGGCTAGTAAACCCTCAACTTTGTCACTGATTACCTGTACTATACCTTCACATTAATCCATCCACTAATTTATGCACCAAGTACTAGAAGATGCCAGACATCTCATTCGTACAATAAAAAAGTACCAAATGTGTTAATTAAGAGGTTCATCAACTGTACATTATCACCACGTGCTGCATTGAACAATTAATACCGTACCGCCTATTTGAGGAAACCATACATCCCTACATTCAACATTAATACGGCCTATTTGTGAAAATCATACTTAGTGTATGATGTCAAGTAGCGGTTCTTTTTTTTTGTTAGTAAAACGAATCGGACAAGAGAGATACCGATTATGTTATATGTTAATAAAGAAGAAGCTCAAACCAGGAATAATAACAACATCCCCGCGAGAGAGAAGCAACAGCAAACCACACATAGAAGTATTCATCAGTCATATATATATGCATTCATATGCATACATGTATACATTGCTACTACATACATGATATCTCTCATAAACAAGGTCAACAAATATAATTCATAAACAAGGTCAACAAATATAATGGCGTGATTTGCACGACTCTGTTCGGCGCGCTGGTACACAAGCCGACTGATTTCGGCTCATTATTGTATATTGTTTTGTGAGAGGAAATAAGCTGAAATAAAAGCCGGAAGTAATTCGAGCGAACAGAACCAATTGTCCCTAACATCGTTATTCCATACATATCACCAAAATGGAACATGTGCAGATCAGAAAACCCTGGCGGTCACATATCAGATCACACAGTCTCTCTCTTGATAATAACCTTTTATTTATTTGGCAATTGCAAAAGGGGCTAGTGCATGGTTGCTATATACACCCATGAACATGACATCAAACATATGTCACAAAAGAAGGAAGCATGCAAACAAGCAAAATGGCCACATTCGTCCAAACGTCGCCATTAACGTGACAGGTTAATGCTAATCTTGGAGTAACTCCAACAAGGCCGACTCATGCACATGTTTTTTTGTAGCCGTTCTGGATTAGAACGGCAATGCATGCATTATTACGACATCAAAGCAGAAAACGCTACACGTACAGCCCAAGTCCACACGCACTTAGTCGCTGCGCAGACAATCGCAGTTGTAACATAGACTGACATGTGGGACCACATCCGTGTTTATATGTAAAATTCAGCTAGCTGGTGTCATATGGCAGTGATATATAGATACTAGATTGAAAGGAATTGTTCGCAAGGATTTCGTGACAAATATATGGCTTCCTTTGTACGCGAAGTGTATTCACAAACAAAAGTGACACGTCTTTAATTGGTGCCGTCAAAATCTGTTTTTTCCCCTTCTCAACACGTACGGGTAACTTGTTCCATGTGACCACTTTGAGATATAGGAGTTTTTTTTCCGTCGCATGGTTTTCACGGCGGCTTACTTTAACCAACTTGTCGTGGAAACAACCACAAAATCTCCTCCCAATTGTCAACGAATTATCCTCTGTTGACGAGCGCCACGATAAATATGAACAATTTGTGTCTTTTTTACTTTTTTTTCCCTATGTATATGCGTACGAAGCGACAGTGATTTTTCAAAGAATTCACTGAAAGCACGTCATCCTAAGTGCCGGAGAAATGTATCCAAGATGTAGCTTTCAAAGTTGCCTCGGAAGAGGGGACAACGGCTCAAATAACAAATCCAGAAAATTAATATAATTTAATACTCGAGCCATTCCAAAAAATATGTACATTTTTCCTCATATATTGGACAAACAGTATATAAAAACACAAGCTAATAGTATAAGTGATCGAGAGCAGGAAAATAGGAATAAGAATAGGAATAAAGGGTGCTGTACTACGTGATGGCATGCTTACACCAGATCCACCTCAACGCCACCCCTGCCCTACAACATTTTAAAAAGAAATCCATAGCGTTTAGTTTTCTTGCACTCTGGCCGGCAGGAGGTGCCCAGGCAGAGCAATGGCCGGACAGCGACGCCAAACAAAACAGCTAGCAGCTAGCCTAGTAGCCAGTGGCACACTAGCTAGTGCTCGGTGGGCCCACTGCCTCTCTCCTTTTTAAGTTTTTTTTGCTCTGCTTTTATTTAATTCGTGCAAAGAGTTTTTTTTTGAACATGTGCAAAGTGGTTTTTATTGTGCTCCTGATTGGAAGAAAAGGAGGGCCAATCATTGGTCGCTTATCCCCTTTGGCCCGGCTCACTCGAAAACCGGATCATTGTGTTGCCACTCCCTCGATCACCGGATCATTGCCATGGAAGACTCACGACTCTCAAGTCTTCAATAGGGCACTTCCATAAAACTACTTCTACTTTAAATCAGCCTGTTCGTTTTTTAGCCGGCTTAAATCTAGTTAGAGTAGTGTTTTTCTCTCATAAGAAATTATTCAACAACGCATAATCCTACCAGAACAGTGCATAATCCTGCCAAACGAACAAGCCGAGTATTAATTAGTCTTTTATGTCTTCTCAAATTATATCTTTGGTTACTGATTCCTTGTAGAATGGTATTAAAATTTTACAATTCTATGATATTTTAGGGGTTTTTTATAATATTATTACTAGCAAGCATGTACGTATGTACTCGCAAGAATATTAGAATATAATATGGTGCGTAAACTTAGTATCTACAAGGCCACGTACAGCCAATAAAAATTTCTTATTTTTCCACACACTATATTCATTCTATCATAGATACTCTGCCTTCCCTATCCTGCTATGATAGATTTACCAAATACTCTATATGTTTTCATTCATATTCATAGTTTCCCCCTTTGCTCACACCTTTGTGTCTACAACATGTTTGATTTAAAAACGTTACCTTAAGTTATAAATTATAATGCAACAAGTCTTCTTAGCTCATGTGTTATCATGTCATGAATCTAGATGTGTTATCATGTCATGAATCTTAGCTCATGTGTCTTCTTAGCTCATGTGTTATCATGTCTTCTTACCTTAAAACGTTACAATATATTTTTTATTTAAAAATTATATTCCTTTTTTACTACACCACCATTTGTTACTAAAGTGGCATGAATAATTGTGTTCAACGCTCTAGATGTTGAATTGTCTCTATTAGAGAATTATGTGTTTATTGTTATTTCTTAAATTTTTCCGTGTTTATGACTAGACTATTGATTAAGATATTCTACAATGTTTCAATAAAATGTATAATTTTATCTAAACTACTCGGTTTGTTCCAGTTATTGATCATTTTAGCTTTGTCCTAAGATAAAATTATCTAACTTTGACCAATTTCATAGAAAATACACCCAACATATAGATACAACAACATGAAGTTAGTTTCTTTCAATTTCCATGAGTATGTCTTGGTAGTGTATTTATTTAAACCCATACTTTCAAATTGTGCTAACTTTTTTTCAATAGCTATTAAGCTATAGCGGCGCTACGACAAACAATGTTTTTGTAAAAATATGAAAAACAATAAATTATTGCAAAAAATGGAAAATATAAAATTTGATAAATATAATATATTTATAGGTTCCATAAATCTAGTTAACATTAACTATAATATTACAACATGGTTCATGAAACTCAAGTGTTTAAAATATTAAATTAGTAGCAAATAAGTAGAAAATAACTAATTAAATTATCACTAATATGAATTGTTGGTAAAATATGAAATAGTGCCGCTATTTAAACGCTAAAGCTATGCAACTTAGTGGCGCTATAGCCCACAATAGCGGTAAAATAGGAATAGCTTAGCATTGAGTCTCTCCAGCTGTTATTGCGTCGCTATAGCCCGCTATTTTTTCTTTGTTTAAACCCATAGTTTTTTAATATATTTTCACTAAACTTTTGTCAAAGAATAAAATAAAACTTGACTTATGATAAAGCTAAAGTGACCTATTGGAGAATTTAGGTAGCACCTACTTACATACTCCCTCCGTCCCAAAATAGATGTCGCTATGGGATACGTGTCGGTCAAATTTTCTTAACTTTGACTAGATTTGTAGAAAATACGTTCAACATTTATACTTCCAAACCAATTTCTTATGAAAGTTTATTCAAAGATCTATTTAAGCTACTAATTTTATATTATAAATAATAATATTTTTTAATATATAATTGGTCAAAGTTAAAAAGGATTGACTTCTCGGGAAGCGAAAACGACATCTATTTTGGGATAAAGGGAGTAATTGATTTTCATGTATCATAAGCGTAATTTAAAATGAATTGTTAAGGTCAGCATTGATATGTAATTTGTTAAGATTTTTTTTTCATAATTCTTTAGAGATTTATATGTATAGCTCGCGTATGGACGTATACTTGTTTTGCATGATGACACACAAAATGTACTTTAATAATGGTATGAGTGGATATTTAGAAACCTACATAGATTATTTTATGGTTATTTAAATCCACCTGTTGCTAAAAGTGATCACACCAAACGCTCAGACAGGTATTAGACAGATCAAGGACAGATTCTCAAAAAAACAGACGTGTTGTCATCATTAAACAGTAGTTTGCGTGGTTGGAACTTTTTCTGAAAATTTCAGGGACTGTGAAGAAAAGGCAAAGGCAAAAAACAAGTCTTTTTCATGCCTCCTCTCTCTCCCCTTTGCGCTACTTTTCCACAAAACACGCTCAATTGGACCTTGCCCCATTTCTGGTCCGTTCCATGAAAAAGACTTCCCATTACTTTGAATTAAATCATGTATACATTTGATGGTTAAAAAAACTTAAATAGTGACAATAATAAAGTTCTGTGGATTAACCTTGGTTCAAATAATCAACTGAAGCTGCAGTAGCGCTCCAGTTGAATTTACCGAATTTGCTTCTTTATATAAGCTAGGTCCTTAGACGAACTGGTATAGTTAGCCAAGTTTGCTCGTACCTCTATGCAAATCTAGTGCTGCTTATTTTTTCTGAAACGAAGTGTTACTTTTTTTCTCAAACATGAAGGAAAGCTACGTATCATTATGTTACGAAGTATATAAGAAGAAACAATTTACTACTTATTTGACAGGTATATAGATTGAATTTTGTAGGAACCATCACATTTTTTTGTCACAGATCCTATAAATCATTATAAAATAACTTGATGAACGGTTCTTGATTAACTAGATTCTTATGTATAATTTGAGTTCTTTTTTTTCCTTTTCCTTTTCGTTGAATTACAGCTTGTAATGCTGTTTTTTATTTCTTTTTTGTTTTTTATAATAGCACAATAGGGGCTGAAAAAATAGTTCTAATGATGTCTGCATCAGGAAAAAAATCGTTTTTTTTAAATGAATACATGGACAAAAGCATTTCAAACATTCTGTTCACATCGATTTCAGTTAGTCTGAACCTTACGCTTCCCAGAACTGAATTCTCATCCCCAGGCCGGTTCCAAACACATTTCACCACGCAAATGACGAAACAGATCAATTATAATATAGCATCACCCAGCGCCAGGAATCCACTGAAAAGTGGAGAAAACAAAATTATTTATCATATATATGATTTGCTCGATCTAGCGATGGTTCAGTTCCACAGCCTTCAAAAGATCACTCACCTTTTTAGGGAAGTTGCCGTGCTGCAAAGCTTTCTTGTTCAGCTAGGAGTACTCTTTCTCATCACCCAAATGGCTAAATAATGGCCCATGGATCCCCCATTTATCTGAACCTCATGCATGCTGTCCTGCGTGGAACCTGATAGCTCCACACGACAATGACGTTTATATTTAATTTAATTCAAATCAAATGTCATGTCAACAGGACATTTGATTCTGAATAAGTACATGAAATGAAACAGGTTGAATTCCAGGACAAGCAACGTATATATAATTACAGCTGAGTTACCTCTCAGTCCCACCCCCTCTTTGTAGACCATTATTAGGAAATCATTGGCTCATAGCATAGCAGGAACAAGACTAAAACCATCTTGTAATAAGAAGTTGATTTATGTAAGAGTTGTAGTATATTCACAGATCATACGTTGTTTGTCTGTGTATTTTAGGAAATAATTGGTCGACTCTGTTCGGCTAGTACAAAAGTCAGTTGATTCCAACTGATTGAATAGTTTTTTGTGATAGAGAATAAGCTCAAACAAGCTGAGACTAGTTCAAGCGATAAGTACGAGCGACACAAAGTCATCTTAGAGTCATTGGATTTGAATTGGACAGCCAAGATCGAAATCCCCCATGAGTTTCTAGATCCAACACTCTAGATTCTAGAACCATGAAGCAATACAAGCAACGCAAGAAAAGGACCATGGCAAGTACGCACGTACACGATTTCCAGGAGTACAGATTACAAACTCTGGCCATTCCCCATAACTGAAATTGCGGCTATCTTTTGCTCATCCTATGTTCAGACATGGAGAAGACAGGGAAACGACAGGGGAAATGAAGTTTTTTTCCATCATTTTTTTTACGTAAAAAAAGTTTGTCTATCTGATCTCGAGAGGGAAGTGCAGTCCAACACAGAGTTTGATTGGATTGGTCAAAGGGATTGCTTCCAGTTGGGAGCAGAATATGAGGTGGTGACAAGTAGAGCTGGAGAAAGTTCAGTTATCTTTTCAGCAATGCTTTCTGAAGCCGTTTCTCAATATCTCTCTCTGATGCCAGTTGCCACATTCTTTTCC
>CM039135.1:44047063-44233022 GCA_022036555.1 Microstegium vimineum
AGCTGATGGAAGCCCTATGATATGCTCTCAGAAAATTTCTGAATTGCAATGGTCAGCCCAGGGGTACACATTTACATCTTCTGTGGGCATTTTACCCTTAAAATGCTTTGACATGATTTTGGGGCAGGACTGGTTGGAGGAGTGTAGTCCTATGTGGGTCCATTGGGCCAAAAAAGTTGATGAAATTTACATTCAGAGGCTAAAGAGTGCACCTACAAGGGTTGACTCAGGATGTATCTCAGTGTCAGGCAATATCTTCTGTGGGCCTAAAAGGGTTGCTTAATAGGCAGGCAGTAACTCATTGTATTCAGTTCAGAGTTCAGGAGAGTGAATCCAGTTCAGAGACGGTGACTATGGCAATACAGTCACCTGATATTCCTGAGTTACAACACCTCTTGGAAATGTATGAGGATGTGTTTCACACACCTACCACTGTTCCTCCAGTACGACCATTTGATCATACCATTCAGTTGATACCTGGGGCTCAACCAGTTAATGTCAGACCTTATAGGTATTCTCCTGCTCAAAAGGATGAAATTGAGAGTCAACTTGCTGAAATGCTCAAAAGTGAGATTATCAAGCATAGTGAAAGCCCTTATGCCTCTCATGTCCTATTGGTTAGGAAGAAGGATGCAACCTGGAGATTTTGTGTGGACTACAGACATTTGAATGCTTAGACAATTAAGAACAAACACCCAATGCCCATAGTGGAGGAGTTGATTGATGAACTGGCTGGTGCCCACTGGTTTTCTAAGCTGGATTTCAGGGTTGGGTATCATCAAATATGTATCAGCCCAGCAGACACTCACAAGATAGCCTTTAAAACTCATAATGGCTTGTATGAGTTTCTAGTCATGCCATTTGGATTGACAAATGCCCCAGCTACATTTCAAAGTATCATGAACTTCATTTTTGCTCCCTTGCTCAGGAAAGACATTTTAGTATGCATGTGTAATGACCTGATTGTCCTAGAGGGGGGTGAATAGGCCTGTTTAACAATCAACTCGACACTTGCTGTCAGTCACAGGCCGGCACTGCCAGGCTCAGGGCCGGCACTGCCGGGGTGGCTGGCACTGCTGGGCTAAGAGCAACAGTGCTGGTCATCTGAATAGATTTCAACACAATTCAAAAAGTAAAGATTGAATGTGAATTGTGGCTGAATCAAAACCTTCCTAGAGGTGTAGGAAACCTCTAGCACCACTTAAAAGTGGTAGCAACACACCCTTGGAGTAGATCGGGTCCAAACCCTAGAAATCACCTTGCACACAATATATAACAAAGTAAAGTAACAAGCACACGGTGACATAAGGATTTATCCCGTGGTTCAGCTCGCCACCAAGGTTTGCCTACGTCCACGTTGTTGAGGTGCGCCACACAAGGCTCAAGCGTGTCACACAAGGCTAGCTCTTTCCTCGGTCTCAAGTCAAGAGAATGAACTCTTGAGATGAGGGGCAATGTATTAGCAATATGGTGGTTTTACAAACCTCCCTTGGCTGCCACACAAGTTGGCAAGCTCAAGGGCGACGCCTAGCCGGCTAGGAGCAAAGCTCCAAGAGTAACAAACTCAAACCGCCGGCCACCACGCGAGCCAAATGCTTGTAAGAGTTGAAGATCCGAGGGAGAAGCTTCTTCTCAAAGCTTGGAGGCTCAATCTCTCAAGAATGATTGGAATCAAAGTGGGAGAGAGGGAGAGAGCACCAAGGGAGAAGGGAGAGAAAGAAAGGAGCTTCTCTTTTTGTTTCTGCGAAGTGTGAATGAGTGAGTGGCAGAACTAGCCATTGGGGGGAATGAGGAGGTATAAGTACCCCTCACTGCCAACGGGCAGAACAAGTCGCGGCAGTGCCGGCCTGTAGCCCGGCACTGCCGGCCTAGGCAGAACAACAAAGGTGTGATCTTCAAAAGGCTGGCTGATTTGCCCACTTTCTATGTAGAGGTGTGAAGTATATAGATAGATGTTGCATTTGTTCACTTGTTGGCATGCGTGTTGAATCCCTCTTAATAGTACGACATACCTAACTCAATTTCAAAGTACAAAAGAATTTAAACTTCTTTGAGCTTGTTGCCATGCACTTTTGTAATTGGAAGGGTCCACCAACCTGTTCATCAACTTCCTTAAGTTTAACCTGCTTGTCATACTTGTAAAGTCTCATTAGTTCTCTAATTGCGTTGTCATGTCACCAAAACCCACTTAAGGCTTGATTGCACTTTCAATCTCCCCCTTTTTGGTGATTGATGACAACACACTTAGAGCTTACAAAAGTGAAGTATAATCTGAGACAATACAAGTCATGGGTGTAGGAGCTCCCCTAAATGTGTGAGTGAGAATTTGAATTTCCAAATTTGGCATAAAAAAGGCCAAAATTCACACATTGGAGTGAAATAGGGCTCCCCCTACATACATGGCTGTTGTGGGGTGCTGAAAGAGGTGTCACAAGAATATACGTGATGCATATGAACCTGTCTCAAAAAGAATCAGAGGGGCTGCTGTTGAGCAGGCCGGCACTGCCGGCCTAGAGCCCGGCACTGCCGCCTGGCTGCAACCAGCAACCCTGCAGAAGCTCAAGCATAGCTACACAGCGAGATATAAATAAAACCTAAATTCACACTAAGACAAGCATGATATATATGAGAGAGTACATGTCCACAAATGACACAAATAAAGTACTTAAGTGATAATATTAGAAAAAAAAGTTTTGCATGTTGCTCTCTCATCTCTCAAACTAAAAACTAAAAAAACTAAGATAACTAGCAGCTGCTGCTCCTCTGCTCCTCCATGACCATCGAAGATTTGTTGTACCTTCTTCACTTAGTAATTCTTCCCCTTTGGCAACAAGTCACCAAAAGAGAAAAGAACAAAGAAAAAGAGAATACAAGCTAGTCATCCTCATCCATGTCATCCTCATCATCATCATCATCATCTGCATCTTCATCTTCCTCATCATCATCATCTAGAGCTGAAGAGAAGTAAATACCAAGAGCTGAGGCCCTCTTGCTTAACCTCCTAGTCTGGGGATGCTGAATTTCCTCCTCCATATCATCATCCTCATCCTCAGAGTCATCACCATCATAAGTAGACTCCTCACTGAGCTGTGGTGGTGGTGTAGGTGGAGGAATCTGACTGAGGCCCTGCTCCTGTCTGAGCTACCTGATCTCTAGCCTAGTCTGGTAAGCATGGTCATTGGCATAGCAGATGCCAGCAAGAATCTTCTTTAACAACCTGCCAAGCTTACGCTTCTTCCTGCCTCTACTAGCTGCTCTACTGGAAGACTCAGGGTAGTCTGGGTCTGCCCTGGTGCTTTCTCTGGGAGGAGTGTTCACCTCCTGAACTGCAGAGGAGTGAATGGCCTTCTCTGCCCTGAAAGGCTCATGAGTTGTATCCTTGTTGTAGATCCGGTCAGTCACCATCTCAATGATGAACATTAGATAGGGGGCATAAGAAAGCCCCTTTCTAGCATCCTCTGCTGCAATGCATATCTCATCCCACAAAAATCGAGCCACTGAGAATGGTGGTGCTCCACCTCTCATTCTCCTAAGCACATTCTTGGATGTAGCATAGAGATTTGAAGCAGATCCCATCTTGGGATAGAGAGTGGTCCTGAAGAGGTTGTTCAAGATATAATACTTACTCCTCAAACCCTTCACCAGACCATCTGCCTTATAAGGCTCAATGTAAAGCTGTGAGATCTCCTCATTGGGCAAGCCTCTCTCATCATGAATGTTCATGCACTCCCTGTCATCCTTTCCAAAGCTTAGGAGACGGGCAAAAGTCACATAGTCTAACTTATAGTGTCTGCCCTCTGTCATCCAGTGCATCATAAAGTTCTCCCTGTCAAGATAGTAAGTGGAGTAGAACTGGTAGATGATCTCAGTGTTCCAGCCATTCTGGAAACCCATCCAATGATACATGCCAAGATGCCTGCACTGGTCAATGACTCTGTCAAACACAGGATCCCTTTTGAGCTCCAAGTGCTCCCAATCAACATATTTCATCTTTATGATCTTGGGTTTATCAGCTTGAAGAAGGACTGTGGTGTAATAGTCAGAATGGAAAACATTCCAAAACCTGTAATCCACACTCATGTCCTTTGGCTCATCATAGGGATTGAAGGTCCTCTGCTCCTGGACTGTCCTCCACTGATTTTTATAGATTGCTCTGACTCTGCCAGGAGTTTCTTGAGGGTCTCTGACTAGCACCTCCTTGAGGATGCTCCACAAGGTGAAAAGAATTGAAAAGACCCAAGTCTGGAGGTGTCATAGGGCACACATCATCTCTGATTGTTCTCCCTGCCCTTTGCAAAGCCTCCTCTTGAGCTATCCTCTGCCTGGGATTTAACCCATCATCAGCCAAGGAAGTATGAGCCTTGGACCTTGGCCTCTTTCCTCCTCCACGACTCGATCCACCGGCGTCCATCTATGCATTTAAAAGGAGAAAAGGTTAAGTTGTTGCACTTAGGCAGTGACAAGAAACTCTAGTGGAGAGATTGAACCAAAATCTAGGGTTAATAGACGATTGTAGGAGCAACTGCACAGGTGCTGTCACTAGGGACCTGGCACTGCCGGCCTGGTGCAGACAGCACCATGGCATGCTCCATCAATCCTCCATTGAAACTAGGTTTTGATCAAATCTATCTACTGGAGGTACATCACCATATATAATGCAACTACTAACAACCTAAATCTCATCTAAAAAACCGTGCATTGCATAGATCGAACCAACCTAGGGTTTCATATTATTACCTTTGAAATAGAGGGAAGGAGACGAAGAAGGTCGGGCTTGAATGAAGCTTGACGCAGGGAGGAAGATCCTCCACACCTCCTCCAATGGCAACACCTCCAAAGGGGCAGCACTGCCGGGGGGAAGAGAGGGACCTCCGGGCTCCCTAGGTCTCCTTAGGGTTGAGAGAGGGAGGAAAAGGTGTTCTGTTGGAAGGGTATGACCTGGGATGGAGTTCCCTCGGGTTGGGGTGAGAAGATAAAGCAAAACCCGAGGGCTAGGACTTGGGCCTGACAGGCTCGGTCATTTAAGTCCCGGCACTGCCGGCCTTAGCCCGGCACTGCTGGACACCCCGACACTGCTGGCCTGGGGCCGGCACTACGGGCCTGGCCAGGCAGTGAAGCACTATGCCACTGTTATACTCTATATTTATGCAATTGTGGACACATACCCCTTGCCATGTGCTGGTCAGTAAGCAAATCATCAATCATACAATGACCAACACATTCAAGTTTCTTTCGAAATTGGTTTTGAAACACATAATTGAAACTTTCAAAGTTTTGCCTAAGTCGCTAGGTGGACAAACAAATGTGTGCTATAATTCAAACCACGTTACGAGAGTCAAGTATATTCAGCTCACTACGCAAAGCACAAAACCTTGTCTCATCTAGAGGCTTAGTGAAGATATCAACTAGTTTCTTTTCGGTGCTCACATGGCGAATTGTGATATCTCCTTTTAATTCGTGGTCTCTCAAGAAGTGATGACGGATGTCTATGTGTTTGGTTCTAGAGTGACTAACCGAGTTGTTTGCAAGTTTGATGGCACTCTCGTTATCACATAAGAGAAGCACCTTGGTGAATTGACATCCGAAATCTTTTAAGGTTTGCCTCATCCAAAGTAGTTGAGCACAACAAGCGCCGGCTGCAACATACTTGGCCTCGGCGGTGGAAAGGGCTACACAATTTTGCTTTTTAGAACTCCAAGACACTAGGGACCGTCCAAGGAATTGACACATCCCCGAAGTGCTTTTTCGGTCTACCTTGCAACCGGCGTAATCGGAATCCAAATACCCAAGTAGATCGAACTTAGAGCCCTTAGGATACCATAAGCCAAGGTTAGGAGTGAAAACTAGATATCTCAAGATTCTCTTAACGGCCACTAAGTGGCACTCTTTCGGGTTAGCTTGAAATCTAGCACACATGACACACTAAGCATTATGTCCGGCCTAGATGCACATAAGTAAAGGAGAGAGCCGATCATGGAACGATATACCTTAATGTCCACGGATTTCCCTCCTTCATCAAGATCAAGATGTCCATTAGTTGGCATGGGAGTCTTGATTGGTTTAGCATTTGCCATGTCAAACTTTCTCAACATATCATGGGTGTACTTGGTTTGGCATAAGAAAGTCCCTTCCTTGAGTTGCTTGATTTGAAAACCGAGGAAGAACTTTAGCTCACCCATCATAGACATCTCAAATCTTTTAGTCATGATCCTACTAAACTCATCACAATAGGATTGGTTAGTATTACCAAATATTATGTCATCGATATATATTTGGCACACAAAGATATTATTATTGACTTTATGAGTGAAGAGAGTAGGATCCGCTTTGCCTATTTCAAAGTCTTGTTTGATCAAGAATTTCTTAAGGCATTCATACCATGCTCTTGGTGCTTGCTTAAGCCCATAGAGCGCCTTATGGAGCTTGAAGACATGATGAGGGAACTTTGGATCTTCAAAACTCGGTGGCTGCTCAACATACACCAACTCTTGGATAGGGCCGTTGAGAAATGCACTCTTGACATCCATTTGTTGAAGCTTGAAGTCATGATGGGCAGCATAGGCCAAAAGCATTCGAATTGCTTCAAGCCTAGCTACCGGTGCATATGTCTCTTCGAAGTCTAGGCCCTCCACTTGAGTGAAACCTTGAGCCACCAATCTTGCCTTGTTCCTTGTCACCACGCCTTGCTCATCTTGCTTGTTGCGGAAGACCCATTTGGTTCCAATCACATTGGTATTTGGTCTTTCCACAAGTGACCAAACCTTGTTCCTTTCAAAGCTATTTAGCTCTTCTTGCATAGCCATCACCCAATCCGGATCATCTAGAGCTTGCTCAACCTTGAGGGGTTCCAAAGAGGAGACAAAAGAGTAAAATTGACAAAAATTTGCCAAATGTGAACGAGTAGTTACCCCCCTTCGGAGACTCCCAAGTATATTGTCGACGGGATGATCCTTTTGAATTGTTTGCCTTAATCTTGGGTGTTCTGTGACTTCTTGTTGGCTAGCTTGGTCATCATACTCATGCTCTTCAAATATTGGTTGTAGGTTCCTTGGAGTAGCAGGAGAGGGGTTAGCTGCTGCCTGTCTGCCTGGTCCGGCAGTGCCGGCCTCTGGCCCGGCAGTGCCGGCCACAGGGTCAGAGCCCTGATCAGGGAGCACTGCAAGCCCTTCTTCATCATGTCTTGGGGCAGTAGCTTCTTCTCCTTGAGGTTCCACATCTATGTCTTGAACTTCTTGTGGCCTAATGTCACCAATAGCCATATTCTTGATTGCTTCACATGGTGGTTCCTCATTTCCTACAATAACTTGATTAATTTGCTCTACTTGAGATTCATTAGATTCGTCAAATGTCACGTCTATCGCGATTTCAATTTTCCCTAAGGTCTTGTTGAATACACGATAGGCATACTCATTTGATCCATAGCCAAGAAGAAAACCTTCATCAACTTTAGGTGCAAACTTAGAGGTTTTGGGTTTCTTATTAAGTATGAAACACTTGCACCCAAAAACTCTAAAGTAAGACACCTTTAGTTTGTTACCGGTTAGGAGTTCATACGAAGTCTTCTTCAAGATTTTGTGTAGATAGAGCCGGTTGATGGCATGGCAAGCGGTGTTGACGGCTTCGGCCCAAAAGATATCCGAAGTCTTGTACTCATCTAGCATTGTCCTTGCCATGTCAATGAGTGTCCGGTTCTTCCTCTCTACTACACCATTTTGTTGAGGAGTGTATGGAACTGAAAACTCATGCTTGATGCCCTCATCATCAAGAAACTCCTCCACTTGAGTGTTCTTAAATTCGGTTCCATTGTCACTATGAACTTTCTTAATTTGGAAACCGAATTCTCTTTGTGCTCTTCTAATGAAGGTTTCCACCTTATCTTGCACTTGTGCCTTATCATACATGAAAAACACCCAAGTGAAACGAGTAAAGTCATCAACAATAACTAAACCATGTTTGTTACCGCCAATGCTTATGTAGGCCACTGGTCCAAAGAGATCCATGTGAATTAGCTCCAATGGTTGCTTGGTGGAGACAATGCTCTTTGGTGGGTGAGGTGCACCTACGTGCTTTCCGGCTTGGCAAGCGCTACAAATTCTATTCTTCTCAAAATGAACATTGGTTAGTCCAAGAATGTGTTCATCTTTTAGGAGTTTGGCCAAATTCCTCATCCCAACATGAGCTAGTCGACGATGCCATAGCCAACCCATGCTAGATTTTTCCACTAAACAAGTCTCAAGCTTAGCCTTACTTTTGTTGAAATCAACTAGGTAAAGCTTGCCCTTCAAACGACCCGTAAAGACAATAGAGGAATCCTCCCTCTTAAAGACGTCCACACCCTTATCCGTAAAGAGACAATTGAAGCCCATCTCACATAATTGAGAAATGGACAACAAATTATAACTCAATGAACTCACATGTAATACATTTGAGATGGAATGATTAAGAGTAATAGCAACTTTACCAAGTCCAATCACTTCCCCTTTGGAGTTGTCACCAAAGATGATATTCTCACTTGCATTTGAAGTTGGGGAATATGATGAGAACATACTCCTTTCTCCGGTCATATGATTTGTACATCGGCTATCAAGCATCCAACTTGATCCACCAGAGGAGTAAGCCTACAAAACAAATTAGTTCCTAGATTTAGGTCCCCAATCAATCTTGGGGCCTTGCATGTTAGTCACAACAATCTTTGGAACCCAAATATTCATGCTTCTCTTATCATGTTTCTCATCACCCACAAACTCTGCAATGACTTTACCACGGTCATTGCATTTCAACATGTAGCAAGAGGACAAACTTCTTTGAGGTGACCTTGTCTTGGGTTGATATGTAAACTTGTTTTTGGCCACCCAGATTGAGTCCTTGGGTTTCAGAGAAACCTGCTTTTGCTGGGGCATCCTCTTGGCATGGACTTTGGTCTGAGTTTGATCAGGTGAAGCATTGGTAGCCTTCCCTTTCTTGGGGCGCGACACTGCTGGAATCAGGTCCGACACTGCCGGCTTGTGGTCCAGCAGAGCTGTTGTCTGTGCAGGTTTATCTGCACCAATGCTTCCCTTCTTCTCAAACTTGACACACTCAATGCCTTTGACTATTTTTCTACCATTGGTTTTGCCTCCTTGAGTATGACCAAGCCCATCTTTGATTGATGGATGCCTTCCATTCTTGTATTGGATCTTCTTTGGCTCAACTTTGTCTTTGTCATTCTTCTTTGAAACTGAGATGACATTGTCGAGCCTTGCTATTTCTTTCTTCATAGCCTCCATGTTGGCAAGGTTAGTGGAATAAGCATTCATATCAATATTATAGCATTTTCCACAACCTTGACTAGTGGATGGAGAAGAGGCATCATTTGATTTAGGAAGATGTGAGTTGCCCTCCCAAAGAAGAGAGTATTGTGCCTCAAGCTCTTGATGCTTTTCAACTAAGCCACAATACTTTTGCTTGAGGTCACCACACTCCTTAGTGAGAGCATGAGCTTCTCTTTCCTTGGCCAAAGCTTTGGTCAAAGAACTCACCTCACTCCTTTCTAATTCAAGGGCTTCCTCACTAGCAATGTAAAGATCCTCTTGTTTAATAAGAGTTTTCTCTCTAGATGCTAGCTCGGCCTTTGTTGCCTCTAATTCATCCAATATGTTGGCAATGAATATCTTGGTCTTAGGATCCATTTTCTTAGTTATTTCATTTATCTCTTCATCACTAGATTCATCATCACTAGAGTAATCACTAGAATCACTATTAGAGATGTCTTTGGGGAGAGGAGTTATGGCTTTGGGTTTTGATTTTACCTTCTCACCCTTTGCCATAAGACAAGTGTGAGGGAAACTTTCATCATCATCGGAAATGTTGTTGAAGAGCCTTGTTGAAGTGGATGGCTTGTGAATAGCAATGGTGGCCATCTCTTCATCTTCACTATCGGTTGATTCATCCCAACCATGTCCAATGTGAGCTTCACCCATATATTTCTTCCCTTTCTTGTAGTCACCCTTGTCTTCTCTCTTGCCTTTGCCAAATTTGTTGTCTTTCTCTTTATTTGGGCAATTGGCAATGAAGTGTTCGGTGCTACCACACCTAAAGCAAGTTCTTGATTTCTTGATTGGGAACTTCCTCTTCATGAGCTTGTACCCATTCTTCTTTAGGCCCTTGTTGAATATTCTTATGAATAGAGCCATGCCATCTATGTTCTCCTCTTGTTCACCTTCACTTTCACCATCACTTGATGTTGGAGCTTCGGGTTGATGCTTGATGGCCTTAGTTTCTTGAGCTTTGCTTGAGGAGGAATGCTTGCTGTTTTTGGAACAGCTAGGGGTTGATTCCCTTGTGCTCTTGTTTGCTTGAGAGCCACATCCTTGATCTGCATGCCCTCCAACCTTGCTTGCATCTCTCCAAGCTTCTTCCTCTCTTGTGCTTCTTCTCTTTGTAGATCAAAAGTGATGATCCTTCCAAGCACATCACTTGGTGTGAAGTACTCAAATCTCTTCTTGTCTTTTATCAATGTCACAACGGTCTCATTCCTTGGGGAGTAGGCTTCAAGCATAATCTTGACAACCTTGTGATCATTGACCTCTTCACCACCAAGGCCTCTAATCTTTCCAACCATGGTCATCAATCTATCGAACATCTCTTGTGGCCCTTCACCTTCATTGATCATGAACTGGTTGAGCTTGGCCATCAATAGGTCGATCTTGGATTGCCTTACTTTGCTCACACTCTCATGTGCAAGATGTAAAGTATCCCAAATTTCCTTTGCAACCTCCAAGCCCATGACCTTGTTGTACTCATCGCCATCCAATGCACTTAGCAACACGCTAGTTGCTTGTGCATTGAGTTGTATGCAACGGAGCTCGGTGGTGGTGGGACTTGTGGGATCAACCGGAGGATCACATCCTTTGTGCACAATCTCCCAAGCACCGGGGTGAAGACCTACAAGATAGGCTTTCATCAAGTGTTTCCACTTGGCAAAGTTAGTCCCATCAAAGTGAGGCAATTTGCCCGCGGGAACATGGAATAATGGTTTATGCTCATGCTTAGAAATGGATGAATAATCAAAGGATATGGTGGAGTATTTCTTGCTGCCATCATCCTTGTTCTTCTTCTTCTCATCCTTCTTCATGGCCTTGGAGGCTTGATATGATGCATCATCATCACTGTTGTCGCTACTTGAATCAACCTCCACATGAGAGGCTTGCTCTTTGCTTTTCTTAAGCTCCTCCTCCTTGGCCTTGAGCTCTTTCTTGAGAGCTCTTACTTCTCTTCTATGAAGCTTCTCGGCAAGCTTCAAGCTTTTGGCTTCATTGATTGCTTTTTCTTCTTTTTGCAATTTCTTGCCTTCTCTTCTTAATCTTCTAGCTTCTTTTCTTCTTTCTATTTCTCCAGCGGATATACCAGCAGTGGTCTGGTACTTGTTCGTGTCGGCACTTTCATCGCTACTTGAGGTCTCATGCAAATCCACCTCCTTGGGATCAACCATCACGACCTTACCCTCTTCGGCCATTATCTCACACGGTTAAGTGCTTCTTGAGGTAACCTTGCTCTGATACCACTTGTAAGGACCTGATTAGCCTAGAGGGGGGGGTGAATAGGCCTGTTTAAAAATCAACTCGACACTTGCTGTCAGTCACAGGCCGGCACTGCCAGGGATGCCGACACTGCTGGGCTAAGAGCAGCAGTGCTGGTCACCTAAACAGATTTCAACACAATTCAAAAAGTAAAGATTGAATGTGAATTGTGGCTGAATCAAAACCTTCCTAGAGGTGTAGGAAACCTCTAGCACCACTTGAAAGTGGTAGCAACACACCCTTGGAGTAGATCGGGTCCAAACCCTAGAAATCACCTTGCACACAATATATAACAAAGTAAAGTAACAAGCACACGGTGACACAAGGATTTATCCCGTGGTTCAGCTCGCCACCAAGGCTTGCCTACGTCCACGTTGTTGAGGTACGCCACACAAGGCTCAAGCGCGCTACACAAGGCTAGCTCTTTCCTCGGTCTCAAGTCAAGAGAATGAACTCTTGAGATGAGGGGTAATGTATTAGCAATATGGTGGTTTTACAAACCTCCCTTGGCTGCCACACAAGTTGGCAAGCTCAAGGGCGACGCCTAGCCGGCTAGGAGCAAAGCTCCAAGAGTAATAAACTCAAACCATCGGCCACCACGCGAGCCAAATGCTTGTAGGAGTTGAAGATCCGAGGGAGAAGCTTCTTCTCAAAGCTTGGAGGCTCAATCTCTCAAGAATGATTGGAATCAAAGTGGGAGAGAGCATCAAGGGAGAAGGGAGAGCAAGAAAGGAGCTTCTCTTTCTGTTTCTGCGAAGTGTGAATGAGTGAGTGGCAGAACTAGCCGTTGGAGGGGAATGAGGCGGTGTTTAAGTACCCCTCACTGCTAACGGGCAGAACAAGTCGTGGCAGTGCCGGCCTGTAGCCCGGCACTGCCGGCCTAGGCAGAACAGCAAAGGTGTGATCTTCAAAAAGCTGGCTGATTTGCCCACTTTCTATGTGGAGGTGTGAAGTATATAGATAGATGTTGCATTTGGTTCACTTGTTGGCATGCGTGTTGAATCCCTCTTAATAGTACGACATACCTAACTCAATTTCAAAGTACAAAAGAAGTTAAACTCCTTTGAGCTTGTTGTCATGCACTTTTGTAATTGGAGGGGTCCACCAACCTGTTCATCAACCTCCTTAAGTTTAACATGTTTGTCATACTTGTAAAGTCTCATTAGTTCTCTAATTGCGTTGTCATTTCACCAAAACCCACTTAAGGCTTGATTGCATTTTCATCATGGATGACATCCTGATTTATTCTGGCACTTTACCTGAGCATTTGCAACTTCTACAACAAGTCTTTGAGATCTTGAGAGCTCATAAGTTCTATATCAAGTTGTCTAAGTGTTCCTTTGCACAGTCTGAGGTAGAGTACTTTGGACATGTCATATCTGGGCAGGGAGTGTCCACTGAAAGTGCCAAAATTGAAGCTGTGAAGAAGTGGCCACAACCAACTAATTTGAAGGAACTCAGAGGATTTTTGGGCCTCACCGGTTACTATAGGAAGTTCATCAAGCATTATGGATTGATCTGTAAGCCTTTGACTGAATTACTGAAGAAGCATGTTCCATTCATTTGGACTTCTGTGACTGAGACAACATTTCAACAGTTAAAGTTGGCCTTAGTCCAAGCTCTTGTATTGGGATTACCTGATTTCACTAAACCATTTGTGATTGAAACTGATGCTAGTGATGTGGGTTTTGGAGTTGTGCTGATGCAGGAGGGTCATCCACTAGCTTATTTGAGCAAACTTGTCAGTCCTGAAAATCAAGCAAGGTCCACTTATGAAAAGGAATGTATGTCCATTATTATGGCAGTAGATAAATGGAGGTCTTATTTGCAGCATCAAGAGTTTGTGGTTCGAACTGATCACAGAAGTTTATTACACCTAACTGAGCAAAGGGTGTCCACAAAACTGCAACATATGGCCCTGTTAAAATTGATGGATTTGCAATATAAGATTGTCTACAAGCAAGGTATCACTAATCAGGCAGCTGATGCCTTATCAAGATGTCATCCTCATGAGTTGATAACCTCCATCTCATCATGTCTTCCTGAATGGATGGGCAAGGTTAAGGAAGGGTATCAGGATGATCCCTCTGCTGTGCAATTACTGGATAAACTCCATCAGGCTCAAGGAGTTCTGGGAGCTTTTACATTGAATGAGGGTCTCATTAGACATCATGGAAAGGTTTGGTTGGGTCTCAACAAACTGGCTCACCATCATGTGCTACAAGCTGTTCATGACTCTGGGGTGGGAGGTCATTCGGGGTTTACTGCTACTTATTATCGACTCAAGAAACTGTTCAGTTGGCCAGGGATGAAGGCAGACATCAAAGAGTTTGTAGTTGGTTGTGCTATTTGTCAGCAAGCTAAGGTGGACCGCTGCAAGCCTTCTGGACTCTTACAGCCTCTCCCTATACCAGAGCAGGCTTGGCAAACAGTATGTTTGGACTTTGTGGAAGGATTGCCAAAATCTAATAAATGTGATACGATTCTGGTGGTCATTGATAAGTTCAGCAAGTATGGACATTTTCTACCACTGTCCCATCCCTTTACTGCTCTTCAAGTGGTCCAGGTCTTTGTGGATCAGATATACCGTCTGCATGGCTTACCACAACACATTGTATCGGACAGAGATCGAATCTTCACAAGTACTCTATGGAAACAGCTGTTTCAACTTACAGACACAAAGCTTCTTATGAGCTCTTCTTATCATCCACAAATGGATGGCCAGACGGAGCAATTGAATCAGTGTTTAGAAGGCTATCTTCGGTGTTGTGTGCAGTCTTGTCTGCGGCAATGGCACAAATGGTTACCCTTAGCTGAATTATGGTACAACACCTGTTTTCACTCAGCATTGGGCTTTTCCCCGTTTGAGGTTCTCTATGGTCATCAGCCTCGTCACTTTGGCATCACTAATGATGCTCAGACACACGTTCCAGAATTGGATGATTTGTTGCTGGAACGGAAGCTTTTACAGGATGTCATTTGCCATCACTTGTCTCGCGCTCAACAACGTATGAAGCACCAAGCTGATCGACATCGCTTGGAAAAGGAGTTTGCGGTGGGTGATCGGGTTTATTTGCGGCTGCAACCTTACATTCAGTCTTCTGTGACTCCTCGAGGCAATCAGAAGCTTTGATATCTCTACTTTGGGCCATTTTCGGTATTGGAGCGCGTTGGATTGGTTGCGTATCGGTTGGATCTACCAGAAGACTGTCGTATTCATCCAGTCATCCATGTATCTCAATTGAAGACTCATGTTCCTACCATGGAACTGTTAGAAGATGATCTCAGTACTATGCCTGATGATCCAACGTCACCTGTCAAACCTATACACCTGGTGGCAAACCGGATGATTCGGAAGGGGGCCTCTACTGTTTCGCAGGTTCAGGTACAGTGGTTCGGATATCCTGCTTCGTTGTTGACTTGGGAGGAGGTGGAGGATTTACATCGCCGTTTTCCGGCATGTCCAGCTTGGGGACAAGCTGGTTTTCGAGGAGGGGGTAATGTCAGGATCCTTGATAGGCGTGCACGGAGGGCGCGTACTGTTATGCGTCCGACAATCGAAGCAGTTGCCGCAAGCGATACGTCAGAGGTGAAGGAAGTGTGACTCCTAACTGGTGGGACCTGACCAAAGGGTCGATGTGTAGTGAGACGCTGAGTATAAAACGCGAGAGAAAGAGAGCCTGAAGGCATCGAACATCTGTAACCTAATTCTGTTACTTCTTCTCCAAACCGTTCTTCTGAACTCATCCCTGTTCTTCTGCATTTCTAAACCCGAACCCTCTTCTTCTCTGTAAATCTGTATGAGTTCTGGTGGATCCTCAGTAGGATCTTAACACACATGCTGCCATGGCTGAAGGTGAGCGTCCCGACGGGGGCGCGCGCGGCCTGCTGGGCGCCGGCGACCAAGGCGCCCCACTCCACGAACGGGTAGGCCTCGCTGATGTCGTAGCCGCTGGTCCACGTCACCGTCATCTCGTCGTGGGACTTGCCCTGCGCAAGGCGCGGGAACACCGGTGCCTTGGGGTTCTTGAACGCGATCGGCTTCGGCGACACCGCGACCAACTTCGGCTGCACATATGCACGGATGGATCGATATCGATGGATGCAACGGCGGGTGAGACATGTAGACGGCCTTGAGATTGCCAGTTACAGGTAGCAGAGCTCATGACGTACGCTGCCGAGGCCGCCGGTGAAGAGGGCGAACGAGAAGTCAGAGCGCTGGTTGATGAGCTGCAGACGGATGCTGCCCTTGCCCTGGAGATGTAGTTTGCCGAGTAGTTGGCATAGTGATACTGCACGGCAGCAGGTAATAATGCAGCAACACATGATTATTTCAAAGAAAGATCGATCTACAGATTAATTAATTAGGTTAATTTGGCGGTTACACATAGTTAATGATGGATCATATATCGATTCGTTTGCAAATTAGCCATAGTAGTAGTGACCTTGATGGGTGCTGTGCAGAGATACGACAGTTCTGCTGGCCAAGGGTTAAGACACGTAGCTGACGAGCTGCATATATATACCACCACATATATAATATAGAACTTCCTCCATCCCAAATTGTAAGTCATTCTAAGAACCTTGGAAAGTCAAAGTTTTTCAAGTTTGACCAAACTTATATGACAATATAATAATATTTATGATGTCAAATAAGTATCATTAGATTCGTTATCAATCATATTTTCATAGTATACATATTTGATGTTATAAATTTTTATAGTCTTGTCTATAATTCTTGGTTAAACTTGAGATGTTTTGACTCTCTAAAATTCTTGGAATGACTTACAATTTGGGATGGAGTGAGGACATTTTTTCATAAACTTGGATTGTATACGTCTGAATGAAAGTTACTTGAAATCAGCTGGAGAGAAGACGGCGATCCAGTCGTCAATGGAGCAAAGTGGATTTTTCACATGCCCTTGTGAAAACAAGGCTTATCCTGGCCGGACAAGGAGCATCAAGATTGGTGCCAACAGCAAGCATCTTTGCATGGGCGGGATGGAGTGGCAGCGAGCAGCGCAGCTGAGGCAGAAGTAGGCAGCAGCAACAGTGGGACCCATAGACAAACCAATGGCCAGGATAAGGCCGGTGGCCACAAGGACATGTGTTGCTGCATTTACCGTCAATGGAGCGGTTTCTCCGGCCGTACTTCACCGTCACCCATTCAGTGTCTTCTCCCTGTCATGCATGCATGTCGATCAGAGACGCTCAAATATAGTACTTGTACTTCCCAGAACGAACGCACGAACGCCGACGGCTGCATTTCGACGATGGCCTTGTGGACGGCGATCTTGGACAGCGGCTGGACCCCTTCCGCCGTGGATGCGCTCGCTGTCCCCACCAGCAACGTGGCAACCGCCAGAGCGACGACCGCCACCGCCATTGCAGCTGCCGCGCCTTCTGACGCCCACGGCGCCATGGAAACAGCCATGCATGACACCTAAATTTAAACGAGCTCCCGGCAACCAGCGGCGGCTCCCGTAGTGTGTGCAGTGGCATTCTACTCCGCGTGTGCAGTGCACCTAAACCATATGACACCTAAAGTAGCCGCGCGTGTGCAGTGCACGGAGGGCGTCTACTCCAAACCTACTCAGGGCTCAGGCTGTGGCATTCTCCAAACCACCTCACGCGCTCTTTATGTGCACAGCGACACAGTCGGTGTCACGTTGGTGACGCCATGTAGGATAAAAGCCACCGTTATACATCTAAGGGCTTCCCTAACGCAACACGATGTCGTGTTGCTTCCGCGTCCACCTATGCATTTAATTTCATATCAACAAAAATAGTGATCTCACAGAGGTGAGAGCTGAGGTGAGAGGTGACGTGCTGCCCCAGCGTCCACCTATGCATTCAATTCCATGTTAACAAAACTCACGACGGCGTTTTGTAGTCCGTCAGCTAACAGTGTGTCCCGTGTCTCGGATGGCCAGATCGATGTACTAGTGGTAATTGACTCTGTCAGCATCACGTCTCTGTTGGTCCTGTGATTACTGTGCGCTTATTTGCCGTATCATATGGGTGTTTTTTAACCGGTTTTGATCTACGTGTGATTCGTCAATCTCACTGTAACCGATCTGATTTCACTTTAAAAATAAAAAGGACCCTTTTTTTAGTTTCTGTATTCGCGGGGTCCATCTTCAGCATGTGCTTCACGTGCACCGGAATATGCTGGATCTGGTTGATCGTGTGTGATATAGGCGGACAAAATGATCGAGTTGATGCAGTAGTTTGGGATCTGACATTCACTGTTATCAAGGTGTGATCCACTTTTCCAGAATCCAGAATAAAAAAATAAATCAAAATGCATGTTTCTGGACTTGTTCGGTCAGTCCGCTTAAATTCTCATCAAACTAAACAAGATCTAAAGGTTTCTTTTATGTTTCCAAAACACTCACGTAATTTTTTTTAAGACTAAAATAGGAAAGTGGTTTTCCGTATAAATGTAAGAGTGCTGAGTATTTTGAAACAAAGAGTAGCCAGTAGATTAATTATGAAGTCTTAGTTTAAGACAGTTTGATTCCGTGTTGGTCCAAACAAGTCTAAATTGGTGTATACACACATTTAAACGCTAAACAGTGGGTTCGTGCTCTGTTAGGCATTAGTCATTAAATTAAATGTCAAACGCGTCTAAACGGTAGAACTAGTAAAAAAACTATTTAAATGATGCAATTAAATGGTGGCTAAACATGTATAAACGCCAAAACTATCGTTTACGTGATAAAACATGAAAGTTTGGGTGTTTGGTGAACTTATTGGGTGGGTGAAATTGGACTTCAATGTGTGGTGGAGAAATTTCGGTGATATATCAATATGACTATGTGTATCACTATATGTATAATTATTTATTATCTATATCACTTCATGTCTTAAATTGTATTTAAAATTATATAAAAATACCATTTTACATGTATATTTACTACTACAGTGCAAAGCGCTATCTAATCCCTACACAAAGGGTGCCTAGCCGCTTAGCATTTAGGATAACACTGGTTTGACTTTGAACAAAACTAAAAACTTCAGATAGTTTTGGGTTATACTAAAACATCAATTCTTTTGAGACACACGGAGTAATTTAAACGATTTTGAGAGCGAGAGAGGTAGAGGGAACTTAACTCTGGGTTTAGTTCAGGAAATGATTTTGTTGGTCCAGCCTTCGTAGAGCCCATTAACTTACGTGGGCGTCACCAAAGTAATTGGGCTGACTTGTCAATCTTTTGGGCTGTTTCTTCGTGCACACCAGAACCGAACCCTCTCCACCTACAGCCGTTCCACCGGTTCATCCACCGCGCGTCCCCGTCGACGGCGGTAGGGCAGAACAGAGCCCCGGAGATGGAGCCGGAGCGCGGCGCGTCAGCGGCACTCTGGGGGCACGTGCACCTCCCACTGCTAGCGCGCGCGGGGTCCAAGGAGTCAGTCGAGTACATCCTGCAGGCGCTCTGGCGCACGCGCCGCACCGGCCTGGACGCCGCCGACCGCACCGTCGCCCGCGACGCGCTCCAGCTCGCCTCCGACGCCGAGCTCGACCCCGTCAGAACCCCTTTCCCCCTCACCCCACCCTCTGTCTTCCTTGCCTCCCTCCTTTCTGCGCCATCGCTCGTTGCGGGCGTAGCGGGTTCAGACTTCAGACTATTCAGTTCAGTCCCCAACTCTGCTTCTTCTTGGGCATGTCACTGCTGCAGCTGCTGGTGTGCCTGAGGATACTGATCAGGCGGTGCGTCAACGAGAACGTCGACAAGGACGACATCCCCAAGCTCTTCCCCGAGGAGGTGCCCCGCGAGCTGCAGAAGCTGCTCACCTTGCTGCTGCAGAAGTTCCAGCCGGAGTGGCAGCAGGATGTCGCCAAGGATCAGGTTAGGGTTAGGTGCTGACTGCTGACACGGCGATTTGATGTTCAGCTCAGACGACATGTTCTTGTCATTGTCTCCATCGTTTTCCGATCCTTCTCAGTTCTCATGCGTCTGGCCGAGCTGCTCTGTAGGAATCGGCGCGGCGTTCCAGCGCTGCAGAATGTCAGTTGAATCAAAATGGAGACACATCAGAGCATCCAGGTGCTGCTAATGCAGAGGTGTGTGTGATACTCTTTCGTGGATGTCAATCTTGATGAATTTGGAGCTAGATGTTCGTTGTCCTTTCAATTGTTTACCTGAACTAATGAGCGGCTATGAAGATATGTAGTGCTCTAGTATGAGATACCTGATCAGGCTAAACTGCTGTTGTCGCTGCAGCTTCAGAATGGCGCCGCACCTGTTAAGGATTCTGTAGAATCATCAGGACAGAAAGAAGTAGTGAAGAAGTCTCCATTAGCTAAGGATTCTTTGGACAAAATGCTGAAGGACTTGTTCTCAACCAAGGACCAAATGGCAACTGATGTAAGTGTATGTGTTTGCTCGCTGCACACCATTTCCTGCTTGTGCAGTTCCTTTTTTTTGTAGTTGTATGTAGTAGCATTGGTTCTAATTTCCAGATGTTTTTCCAATTATTACTTTTTGCAGGGCAGTAACACCGACGAAGATGAGGTAGCGGGAAGCACTTAGAAGTTAAAATGTGACGGCATTAAACGTCAGTAGTATAGCTAATCCATTGCTTGTCAGTAATTTGGCATATCAATGCTTTGTTGTTTTGCTTCGATCTAGATCATTGCGTACTGAAATTGGTTCTTCCATTTCCACGTCTAGGAAGGAATGAAGAACAGAAAAAGAGATATATGTTCACGTCTTTTTTTATTAGTATTTCTTAGCTGTGGTATGAAGTGCACCTCTCTTCCCGGAGTTGTCATTGGCATTTTCTATGCTGCAATAGTATTTTTCAACGCAGAACGCAATGGTAATTTCTTCATATCAGACCTGATCAACCAATAAAAGCAGTGATCCAGCGACCAAAAAATAAACAGCAGCAGCTGACATTACATAGAAACATTACATAGAAATCAAGTGAGTTCAAATCCCATAGGACACAGCCCCCAACACGTGTACAGCCTGACGTCAGGGTCCTGCAAACGAGTGACATTTATGTGCACTTCTAAACCTTTTAGTTCAAGTATTTATACTACTTCTTTAAATTTTTTGAAAAGTAGTACAGATATTTTAACTAAAAAGGTTTGGAGGTGCACCTAAAGGTTACCCCTTTGCACCCCAAGCTTGACGCCAGAAACACATAAAGTTGAAATGACTTCTTATTATTTTGGAACAATGGTAAGACTCAACGATCACCACCATGCTTGCTCCAAGTGGTCAGCTGCGTACTTCATTTCACATCTTAGATCTCCCTACGCATGAAGAGTTCTGTATTTTAATCCGATGCCAAGATGTGTTGAGGATTCCTCTCAGATTCCATATGTCTTCTACCTTTTCCGGTTGAACATTCGCAGCTGAGTCCACCTGTAGTTCACAAGGTGCATTTCTCATAAACTGTTTAAAGTTGGGTGAAACAGTGGGTTAAGATGGATTTCACTTACCGCCTTAGCAACGATCTCAGCATTTGCTGGTATGTCTAATGTAGCCTCAAAGAGAACCCAAGCCCACTTATCACTTCGAGGTCCATCTGATACATACGCCACATTGTCTTTCTGATATCTACGAGCCTCGACCCAGGTTTTACCCCCATCAGCAGATATATCCACTCTCTCAATGCCACGGCCACCACCTGAAAGTGCATATCCAGCAATCCTAGCCTGCAGCGAGCGAGCAAGCATAGCAGTGTGTGAAGAAGATTTATTTGAAGTTTGCCCATGGTACTTACACAGGATTCAATCTCAAGAGTATGCATTGTTATGGAAACATACTGACCTTTCCTTCCTTGATAACATCTACATCTTCCAGTGTACAGATAGCAGACTACATGATCAATCAAAGTGAACATGAGTTCCTGAGACTAGCAGCACATATCAGCAATGAAGAATCAATGATGCAGTAAGCAGTATACCTGTACAGGGAAATCCATCTGTGGCCTTCTAGTTGACCAATTAATATTGTCCCAATCCACGGTTGGCGGAAACATTTTGTAATCTTTTTGCGTAAAAAAACCCTGATTGAGAATAGCAGTCAGTTTTGAATCTAGACAAATAAAGTCGAGAAGGCATTGCAATCATATTCTCAAAAAAAAACCTGGCATTCCTCCTCTTTTATGTTGATACTGTCCAACCATTTTACAGAGCGTGCACCAATAACGCCAGGTACAACAACACGGAGTGGGTATCCATGGTCACGATTGAGTACCTACACATTGTAGTTTATAACAAGTAAATTGAAAAGACATCTAGATAAAATGAAAACTGAAAAGGCAAACAAGTAGCAGAGTGTGCAAAGCCATTAAGAAAAAAAAATACTTCTTGAAGAGTAACTTAAACATCATATTGAGACTATGCAAAATTGAATTCAAATATGCAAAGAAAGGTTAATGTTTGTCCACCTCTCCATTCATTTCATATGCAAGTAATACATCAGCATCAGGATCTGTTGCCTGCTTTAATGGAATAGATGCCGTATATGGACCGCCTTTTTCCTCCTGACACAAATTACAAGGTTAGTAGGGAGGCTTTGTCATAAGCATCTGCTCAATAAGGATCAACACACTCACTTTACACTTGTCAACGCTAACAAACTCAACATGTTTCCCTCCTAGAGAAGTGACTGAAGTGAGTTTTGGTATTCCAACTAGCTCAAGGACATCAGATAGTTTGGCACCTCCCCAAGTTGCTGGAATCATACAAAACATCAGTAGATCTACTACTAGAATAATTTTCGTCAACAAGCAAATGCAAGTGCTAGTATCTACAAGCAAATTTTGATGAGGACAATCAGAAGACAAAAAAAAATCAGTATTTTCTGTATGATCTGTTATTAATCAGTAGGGAAAAATGGAAGGTGAAAAAAAAAAGGTTGCCTGTTCCAGAATATAAATCAGGAGTCTGGAAGGGAAGGAAAAGGAAAGATACAGTTCTAGAAATAGTAAAACAAAAGCAATTCTAGTAAACTCCTTCCATTTCATATGATAATTATACCTAGCCCATATGTTAATGTTATGAACGTTAGTTCATAACGGGGGATAAGGGGATAATTAGGCCTTATGCTTTGCCTAGAGCTTGAGAGATTGAGGGAGACTAGATTGTTTCTTTATAATTCATTGGTTGATTTCTATTGTGCCTCATGGGCTGATTATAAAGGGTACATAGGACTAACACCTCTTGTGCCTAGACAATATGGTACTATTCCTATTTCCTCTAATATAGATAAATAACTAAGAGAGACACTAATTAACACTAATGGGCTTAAGGCCCGACTAGGACAACCACGCCTGGCAGCCTGTTGGCTGCCCATGACAGTTAATAATTAATTCATATGAGAGCTCATGAGGTTCATCCAAACTGCTAGTCTGATACTCAGAGAGTAACCAGCAAGGGTTTATTTCTAGTCTAAGATTTCATAGGTGCTACTACCACTTGAGCATTGACACGAGCATACCACTGATGGGTTCCATTTCTACAACCTCGAAACTAAACACAGTTATGAACTTGTCACTTACCAGTTCCAAGAGCAGATATGTCCCACCCAACACCTCTCACTTTCCGTACATTACTCATCGCAGTCCTCCTGTTTCCCGCACACTGTAAATGTCAGGATCATATTGTTATACGCTTAGGTTAGTAGCCATACCAACATATAGGCATCACAGAATGATTAGTTGGGCAATCATATATATGAAACCTGTAAAGTTGCTGTGACATTGTACTTTGGAAGAGCCCTGGATGCAAAGTTTTATGTCAATCAAGAGAAAAGATCATTCATGTCACATTATAAGACACTAGAATAAAAAACTTTAAGCATTACCAAATGTCACCCATTGATAGCTGAATAGACTTGTTGACGAGACCAGAAATGGAAACAGTGTATCTGTCGATCCATTCATATACAGTGTTAGTGTTTGGTAAATTGTAACAGATCACAATGATAAATGGAAATTCACAGTTTGTGCTAAGAAACCTTGAGAGGTCCTCGACTTTAGGGATGGGTCCATGATTCCTCTTGTAGAAGAAATCCACTGGGGTGATGTAAGATGCGACTAGCGCCGATCGGTGAGGCTCAGCGTTGAATGGCTCCTGCAAACAGCATAATGCTCTCATTCAGGAAAAGCTCTTGATAATCTAGCTCGGCAACCGATACGCTGCATCATTCTGCCGTGGAACTGCGGCCGGAAATGCATAGAAACTGGGGTCTATTTTTCACACGAAAGAGACTAGAAAACCCCCTTCTGCTCAGTGCTCACCACGCTTCGCTAATCCTTGCGCAATAACAGCACGTGCACGCCTGACGCATACGGGCAGCGGAGCGCAACCCGCTGCCGCACAGCACCAACGGCGGCGGCCTGATCGGCCGACGCCCCGGCGCCGTAGAAGCCCTCGCACCACTCATCCAGCATTCCAAGCCAGAGCCGCGAACGAATCCACGCGATTAGCGACACCACAAGGCAGTAAGGCACCTTGGAGCCGCGAACGAATCACTGTCGAATCTCCAAGGGGGGTGGGTCGCGGAGAGAAGGGGGGCGTAGCGCTGACCTTGGAGTTGATCCTGAGGGCCGGGTGACGCGGCGGCTCCTCCGCGTAGTCGGACGGCGCCGTGAGCCCGGGCATCTTCGTTTCGTTGGCCTCCGCGGCGCGCTCCCTGGAGGTCGGTCCGCTGCTCGCTCTGCTACGCGACACGAGTGGTGACGAGAGGGAGAGGATGACACCGAGACAGCCAACGCCACGGCCTCGAAGTGGCCTCCACGGCGGCGACCGCGAGGCCGGCGGGCCGGGCCCCGCCAGACCTAACAATTTCCGTGACATCACATGTGGGCTCCTCGCACGCCACTCGAAGGTCCGGTTCCTTCCTTGATGTTTTTGCAGGCAGGAACATGGGCTTGAACCTACCTAGCTTTGTAATGGGCCCCGAATCCGGGCCCATAACTACGGATAAAATGGGCCGGGCTGCTTTTGTTTCGGCTGAAACCTTGAGGTCTTGGATATCGACCAAGCAGAAGACAGGGATTCCTTTCCTTTCCAAATCATTCTAATCCCATGAGTTCAAAGGAATCTGCCAGTTCATGTAATAAAACTTGTCATATGTTTTGGGTGTTTGCTTTGCTTGCCACATCGTGTCTTTGTATTCCAAACTGAAGAAGTGGTTAGCGTTAGTGTAGGAGTACATTTCTGCTGCCATTGCCCTTGTCTGAGACCTAACTGTCAGCCTGCCAAGCAAACTCTGTGAACCGTCACACTCGTGGCAGAAGAAACGCTAGCTAGCGACTAGCCAACAACCGAGCGGTAATCTTTGCCCTCGCCCGTGCAAGTGCAAACTGATTTCCCGTTGACCAAGTGATCCTGAGGTTAATGACCTTTCTAACGCAGGGAGACACTCCTTTTTACTTCCTGGTCACGTTACTCCCATGCTATCTAGATATACGTCGTCTTTCATCTATGTATCTGTCCATCTTCTTATCTCTCCCAGGGGCAGACAAGTACACGTTGATATGATTTCATAGGTGGTCTCATGCAGTGTCACGTAATTATGGGACGACTTAAAAGGTAACAAATGACCTCTTCTTTTTTTTTCTCCTTTTTTTTCTCCACATCGAAATTTTTTTTACGTGACAATGTATGGGATAGAGTACGAGACCACTAACATATAGCAATGTACCTGTCCTAATAGTTTTTGTTAGCCTCAACCAGAGACGGAACCAGGGGGCCAGCAGGGCCACGACCCCCTATGCCACAAAAAAATCCCCTCTTCAAAGTGAGGCTTAAATAAAAAAAAAGTATATAGAATCTTCCCTAACAATGTTCCTATCCAACCACATAAATTTAGTGGCACCTTAAATTATCGTCTTTGTACCTTACATTTGTGTCACTTCCCCATCCACCCTATCTTAAAAATTGGAGGTTGTGGTTTAGGGAACTGCTATAGAGAAAAAATGGTCTAGGTGGATTTATGTTTAGGGTGCATTTAACATTTTAGGTGGACAGCCACGATGTGCTGGAAAATCAGGTAATAATTAAGCGCCTGAACCTAAATATCATGGAGCCAGTAAATAGCAAATACCAAACAATAGCTTTTTTCATATTATATATATATATATATATATATATATATATATATATATGACATTATAGTAAGTAGTAAAAATGATTATTTTCTCTCCTCCTCTACACTGATTTACCCCCTCTCTGCTCATGGCCTTATTGTTTACTTCTAGTACAGACAGCGAGATTTCAACAGCACATAGATTTTTATCGAATCCCACCATACTTAATATAGTCGGTAAAGATACATTTGGCCTTAATACAGCCACCGCATTGATCATGGCCTGATAGGGGCAAACCAGGCAAATCATACGTTTGGCTAATGCTCAGGATGAGTGTATATAAACGTCGACATCTATGGGGTTTTTTTTATTAGAAAAAAAAAATGGTGACGACGGTCAGGTTGGAAAAAAACTTGAAGCTGTCTGTCTGCTCCGAACCGAAGTCCAAACTCAGTGAAATTGCCGCGAAGTTTTCACAGCCGCATCCGGTAAAACTTGCTCAGCACCTGCAGAGCCATCTGCATCTTCTATAGTCAAGTCTGAACTGCATACGAAGCTACTTGCAATACTCCGTACATGCTACCTGTCGAGGTTGTCGTTCTGCTGCCGTCGACATCTACACGTCGACGAGACGATTTTTTTTTCCCCCATTCACGACTTCTCAATCTGACACTTGCATTCACTTGACGCGGTCTCTCAATCCTCTGGCTCACAAGTAGCAGTAGTTTTCTAATTAAGGACGCAACGCAAGCAAGGATGTCAAAGGAAAGAAATTATTTTGATTATAATCGTCAAAGGAAAGTACTATAAATTACGGCCAAGATCTTTTTGGCGTAACAGACTTTCACCTTTAGAATCATTCCATAGCCTCGGCGACGACGACGAAGGAGGGAAGAAACGACGACTGCGTCCATGGAGCACGTGTCGCTGGAGGACGCTGGGCAGGAGAGGGTGATGGCAGCCGCCAAGCAGATCTTGAAGAGCCTGGCTGTGTCGAAGAACGCCGCCGACGACATGATGCACTTCTTGTCCACCTTCGACCCGCGCCTACACCCGCTCTCTTCTCCGGAGACAGCAGGCGAGGAGGCGTCCGGCGTCGGCGGCGATGACGAAGAAGAAGAACTTGAAGAGGAGATCGCCGCCGCGGAGGAAGTCATCCTCCGGGGCAACTCCTCGTCTCCGTCCTCTGGCAGCGGCATGATCGCAGACTACCTCTACGCCGTCGACGACGCCATCGCCGCGTCCGGTCGCTCGGCCCGCGCCGCCGCCGCCGTGCACGCCGCCATGCCGCGCCTAGAGGAGGAGGCGCGGTCCCTGCTCTCTTCCTCTCCCTCTCCCTCTCCCTCTCTGCACCGCCTCTCGCTGTCGTCGGACGACCTCGGCGACGCGACGCCCGACGCGTCCCCGCACCACGCCCACGGCGGCGCGCTCTCCCCGACCGCGCTGGTCTCCGTGGGCGCCGTGGCGGCACGCATGCTGCGCGCCGGGTACGGTCCGGAGCTCGCGCAGGTGTACGTGGCCACACGCCGTGACGCACTCGCGGAGTCCGTGGCGCTCCTCGGCGTCGAGGCCGTCGCCATCGAGGAGGTGCTCAGGATGGAGTGGTCGGCGCTCGACCAGAAGATGCGGCGGTGGAGCCACGCCGTGAGAAGCGTGGTCAGGACGTTCCTCGCGGACGAGCGCCGGCTCTGCGACGAGGTGTTCGCGTCGTCGTCGTCGGACGAGGACGCCCTCCTCGGCCACGAGTGCTTCGCTGACGTGGCCAGGTGCTGCGTCCTGCAGCTGCTAGCGTTCGCGGACGCGGTCGCCGTGTCGCCACGTACCACCGAGAAGCTGTACCGCACGCTCGGGATGTACGAGGCGCTCACCGACGTGCGGCCAGACCTAGAGGCGCTCTTCGCCGACGCCACCGCGCGGGAATTCTTCGCGAGCGAGGTCTCGAGCACCGTTCAGCAGCTGGGGTCCACCGTGCGTCACACCATCGAGGAGTTCAGCCACGCCATCCACGGCGAGTCGTCACGTAAACCCGTCCAAGGCGGGGAGATCCACCCCATGACACGCTACGTCCTCAACTACTGTGGCCTCCTCGCCGACTGCCGTGTCACCCTTGACGCGGTCCTCGGCAACGACGCAGCAGCCTCGCCCGACGCCGCCGGCACCGCCGCGGCGTCGACGCCGTCCGCGCTCTGCATCCGCGAGCTGCTCACGCTGCTGCTGCGCAACATCGACGACAAGGCCCGGCTGTACGACGACGCCGGACTACAGAACATCTTTCTCATGAACAACCTCTACTACGTGGTGCAGAAGGTGCGGGAGTCGCCGCCGCTGCGCGAGCTCGTCGGCGACGACTGGCTCCGGCGGAACCGAGGCCAGATCCGGCAGTACGAGACCGGCTACCTGCGTGCGTCGTGGACCGCCGTGCTGTCGCAGCTGAGGAGGGACGACGGCGCGGCGGCGTCGAGGCAGCAGCCGGCCGGGCACGGCCACAGCCGGGCGCCGTCGGGTCCGTCGGCCAAGACCTTCAACGCGGCGTTCACGGAGCTGTACCGGACGCAGACGGCGTGGAAGGTGGCGGACGTCCAGCTCCGGGAGGAGCTGCGCATCGCCGTGTCGGAGCGGGTGATCCCGGCGTACCGGGCGTTCCTCGGCCAGGGCAGCCGGCACCCGGCGAGGCACGTCAAGTGTAGCCTCGAGGACCTCGAGGACTACATGCTCGACTTCTTCGAAGGCGCGCAGAAGTTTGTCAGGTGGTGATCAGATCGCCGGAGCAGAGGAGCAACAAATTCAAACAATCCATTGGGAGTTTGGTGAATTCGTGGTGTTTGGGCTCCAATTTCATGATCATTATATTGGTGGTTGCTTTGTCAATTTTCACGTCAAATCACAGATTACACTTACAGATAGATGTAAATATGCATCAAATTCTTGATAAAAAAATGCATCAAATTCAGTAGTGTATATATATAATCCTACTCTGTTCTTCGCCTGTTCATGATTTTGCTGTGGTTGTTAAGCGTCTCCAAGAGTTTGGCAAACGAGGTTGGCATCCTTGTTTTTTTTTGGCAAAACAAGAAATTGTGCTCTCCAACAGTTTGACAAACGAGGTTGGCAAGCGTTTTTACCACAATGACAGTAATATATGACGGAATCAGTGGAATAGTTCTTTGGACATAGTTTTACATGGGGCAGGGTTCAATCGAATTAAAGGGATAGTACTTGGGACAGAGTTTATATATTTTTGTATTGCTTGTGTGCCAATTAAATGTTAAAGCTTGGCCAACCGAGTAGTGCTGATGAGTTACAGTGTTTAGGGAGAGGCTGCTGATTAGATTAGAGGCTCCTCTACCCTGATTAGGGAATACCTCGGACAAATCTTGTGAATCAAATTGGTTGTTTCAATGTCCTAGTCTGGCTTTCATCAGCTCATCTAGGCTCCACTAGGTGTATGCAAACGGCTCATTGTTTAGTTGGTTGTATCTTCCTAGTTGATTTGAGAAGAGATGTTGTTTGATTGGTTATATATAAAAACATGTTGCATGATTATGACTATGATTTTTATCTTGTGTATGCAGTCCCTATTTTATCTTATAATTCTTTAAATATATTAACAATTACTTGCTCCTTGCTCCAGTCAAACATGACATATTGGCATGCAACCAATCAGACTAATCAACATAACTAGCTAGGGCATATATTAGAGCATTACCAGTAGTTTTTAAAAAACAATCGGTAAATCTTTGTCACTTCTTTCACTTTTAGGTTGACTGATCGATATACGGCCATATATTTTTGCATAGTTGGGTCTATTTTTCTAATTACGAAATGATTGGTGTTATGATAGAGAGTTATGGGAGAATAATTTTTTCAATCTTACCAAAAAATAATCAAGATTGGTGATTGGTTTTGAAAACTTTTAGATATAGTTTTACCAAACTATTTTACTGAGTGTCGGACAGTAAAAATGTTCGATTTTGTTGGAAGTGTCGGACAGTAAAACACGACCTAGACTCTGAAAAAGGTGTTTTTCGTGTGGTAGCTCGAATGCGACCAAGGACCAACAAGAACCAAAAACACTTGAATAAAAAAACAACATAAAAAAATTACCGAGACGGAGAGTGAATCAAACACTTCATATCCTAAGTTCTTGGTACGGAGGTGTTGTTAATAAATTTACTATATATTTTTGGACCAACGTGCTCTACTTGTCGTGGTCATTTCTTTTATCTTTCTTTTTGGAACCGGATGTTTCTTTCCCTGCTAGAAAACAAGCTGCGCTGGGTCGACGGCCACGAGATGAGACAAAAAAGGAGTCGTTGAATCATTTTCATTTGCTTTCTTCAACTCTATTCTGGGTCGTCAATTCCCGATCGGATGGCTCAATGATGTCCTGTGTGAACGCGCCCAGTGTCTACTTGTAGAATTCTTTTATACGAAGTCAATTGGTCAAAGTCATCGTTTACGCGGTCTTGGTTTGCTTCGTCGGCTCACCGGACCAAAGCACAAATATATATAGTATATGAAGCTATCAATCATGTACATAAAGCTAGATTGGAGAGGGTAAGGATTTGCTTAGTTGGCTCAGACGTTCAAGAGTAGCATTATTGGTTAAGCCGGGGTAAAAAAACCCGATACCCGAATCCGGACCCGAATTATCCGAACTTGGACCCGAACTACCCGAACCCGAGAAACCCGATCCTAAATTTGGATAGTGATTTTGATTATTCGAAATTAGATTGGGTAATTCGGGTAATATCCTCTGGTACCCAAACTACCCGAATTATCCAAAGTTGTGTATGTGTTTTTGTATTTATGATGTGTTGTTAGTTCAACACTTGAACATATCACTTTATTAAAATATAATTCTCTATTTTTTAATAAAATAACTATAATAAATGATTCTCTACAAATTGTTGTTAAAATTCTATTCAATTGCTGCTGAAATTATGTATAATGCTAACAAAATTTTATTTAGTTTGCTGTTTTTTGTAAATTTGGGTATATTGGGTAATCCCCGAATCCGATAGGTACCTAAAATTTCGGGTAGTGTTTTTTCGGAGCTAATATTGGGTAGTAATTTTCATTACCCGAATTTTAAATTACCCGAATTACCCGACCCGAAAAAAATAGATAACCCGAACGCCGAGGCTTATTATTGGTATATGGATCCCAACCAAAGAAGCTTAAAGATAATAAAGTAGTTCAAGAGACGTTTTGATTTTTTTTAAAGACATGTAGCTTTTGTCAGGTACTCCCTCCCTTCGTCCATAGAGAGTGTCGATTGAAAAAATGTATCGACGGAGTAATGAAGTCGTTAAGTATACATTTTAGCGAGTAATAGAGTTTCGTACTCTTCTGATAGGGAGACCAGAACCGATTGTATAACAGTTTCCCTCCTAGTACGTCATCGTGGCGTGTCGTTGTAAACTTAACTTTCTCTCGTCTTAATACAAAAGATAAAGCTTTTACGTATTCGAGAAAAAAAAATACATAGAAAAAGCAATTGTATCTAGAAAGACTAAAGCGTTTTATAATTTGGAACGAATGGGGTACTAATTAATAACAGGGGAATCAAATCCATGCCATCTAATCTAAACATATATGTTTGTGACGTTAATATCACATTAATTGAAAAAAAAGCATTTGCGTTCATGATGGCATCTAAGATTTTCTTACGAATTTGTATTCATGTTCAATGACCAAAATGCAACGAGATCACGCTGCTTTTTTTTGTTATAATCTGTTTTACATGCCATATAATAGACAAGTCTGATTTTGCATAGAAGCTTTCAACTCTGATCGGTTGTTGAGAAGAGATCATGACTCGTGCCTAATACAGTAGAGTACACTTGTCTTTTTTAATTCGTAATGTAGACGGCTACCTATTTTAGAGTACTCCTGTTACTATATGGCTAAGCTTAAAAGGAAAGAAGCTAAGACCCAATAGTCTATATGACAATAAATACTTCCTTCAGTCTAAATTATGTAGTTCATTTTATTTTTTATAAGTTATACAATCTTTTAAGTTTGAACATGATTCAACTTCTACAATATCAAATTTGTTATAGTAAACTTTGTATAAAAAATATGTGTTGGTAGTGTATTGAGTCAAACTAGTATTTTGTCGATATATTTATCAATATAAAATTTGTAAAAGTTAGAAAAAATAAGTTAAAACAAAACTTAAATAAGCCATAATAGAAAAACAAGTAATATAATATTTCCATCCGTCAAATGGTGGCATGCAAACATACCATATCCTTAAAGTCGGAAGATTGACATTGACATTCCCTGTTAAATTAAATTAGTTAATTAAAATTGAGCACGAGGAATTTTCCCGACTTTCCTACCTACTCACTTTGTCTATGTATCCTCGTACTTTTTGGACAAGATTAGCATAAATATTTTGAAACTTTTACCACTAATAACTTTAAAAATATTTGTTTCGAGAACACTATGGTCATATAGATTACTTAGAAAGTTCTTCAAAAAACTATATACTCCCTCGGTCCAAATAAAAATGCAATTGTAGAATCTGACACAGAAACCAATGCTACGGAAAAATGACATAAATACTCCTGCAATGCTACTGCTCGCACGGCCCGCGGCGGCTGCGTGCATGCGAGGAGACGGCGACGCAGCATGCCCGCACGGCCCCGGTGCAACACATGCGCGCACGGCACGCTCGCACCCATGCGAGGCTGCGGCATGGCATCGCGCCCACTGTGGCGCGTGCCGCGGCCGCCGGCCACGCCGTGCGCGTGCTCGGAAGATAGAGGGAGGTCATGAGTGGTTGACACGTGGGACCCACATGGTCAAAACCCCTTAGCGTCGATCAAAATAGCTTTGCTCCTGCCCAGGTGCCAAAAGTGAACTGGTTTGATAGTTGGGTGCGAGGAATAAACGATTTTGTAATTGAGGGTGTGAATTAGACTGGCGTGATAGTTGAGGGGTGAAAACTAGACGTAATCCTTTTTAAAATATTTATTTCGAGAACATGAAGACCACACATATAGAATTAGTATTTAAAAGTGCTTCAAATAATATATATTATTTGATATTATATATTACACTCTCTACATTTCATATAAGATGTTTGGGTTTTATATATATGTAACTTTTGCTATGCATCTCGATATATATCATGTTAAATACATAGTAAAGATAGTATATTTTAAAAATTCAAAATATCTTATATTTTAAAATAAGAAAGTATTATACATAATTTTTAAAGCTATGTTTTGGTAGCCATATTTTTGTATAAAATTATAATAAAAATTGTAGAAGTAGAAGGCATACTAGAACTGGACCATTTAAACTTGATATTTAGAACAAAAACTTAATATGCTATCTCCACCAGAAGATCGTTACGTATCGCCATATTAATTTCATTATAATCTCTAAGAGTTCATTTGAAATGTAGGGATTTTACATAAACCATACAAAAATGTCAAAAAAATCACTTTAATTTTTTTAAATGCAAGAAACAAGAAAATTTGCTGTTCAAACCGAGCCCTGAATTGCTGTGGACACTACAGGGTGTTTTGTGTCGGATCCATACATGGGCTTATGCCCACTTGGGGCATCCACACTTCAGCCCACTACATCAGGTAGCCCATCGGCCCCTCTAGAGCGCCGTATCACTAGGGTTTCCCCCCGTCTCTTAACTCTTATAAGGCCGCCGCCGCCGCCGCCTCCGCCGCCTCGGTGCTTCGTCGCTGCGGAGTGTCTGTGCGAAGGCGACCCTATCATCGCTCCTTCACCGCGCGCATCCCGACCGCAGCCGCCATGGTCAGCACACTCCCTCCTCCGCCACCATGCTGGCATGCTGCCATGCTTCGCTTCGTTTTTCTGACTGACATCTCGCTGTTGCGTCGCAGGTGAAGTACTCGCAGGAGCCGGGCAACCCTACCAAGTGTAAGATCTCGCCCTGCAGTGCGTTTGTCTTGCGTTTGACGCGTTTCCAGCTTTCTGTGGTGCTAATGGTGGGTTGTTTGGCGTTGTTTGTGCAGCTGCCAAGGCCATGGGCAGGGATCTGAGGGTTCACTTCAAGGTGCGTTGCGTTTCTTAAACATGCTAGGTTTGATCCTTTGTTTCTGTCAGGGTTGATAGTTTCCTATTTGTTACTCTGTGCCTTTGATCGATTGTGGTCAATTAAGTTGGCCTGTTGCCCACAATTGTGGTGTCATGCGTGAATGAATTAGATTGTCGAAACCTAGAGAGTAAAGGTTCTGCTATGTTATTCGTATCAGCAGTTCCCACGTTACTTTAGGAACATAAAATACATTGTTGATTATTATTTGATGAACGATTGTGTTTTTTTCCATGGAAAATGGTTTGTATACATTGTGGCATCTTTGAGCACGTTCATTTTTGTTTCTGGAGATGTGCCTAATGATGTCTGTGTTTCATTCAACATCTTTGGTATGCCCATTGTTCATACAATGCCTTGAAATAACATTTTTGACTTCAAACATTGTGGAAATTTGATTCCTATATTAAGTTTTGGGTAACCTATGGTTACTGATTTTATTGCGAGCTATGTCATGAGGCATCACAGGTCGCTCATATGACCATGGGGACTGACAAACTGGCAGTTTGTTCTTCTAAAGCACTCCCCTGCGCCCGTTTTTAAGTCAATTTTAAAGCATTGTCCTGATGTTTTCTTTTCCAGTCTTGCTGTTCTCTGTCCTCCTGACTTAATTTCAAACAACATATAGTTCCTTGCATAAGCAAGTGTTAGTGTCCTCTATTTGATCTCTTCACTTTGTTAGTCACAAGCCACACAGATATAGCATGAAGTGGTTGTTAGAGTATGTACTTTGCACAATATTCTTGGTGAACTTTCTGTAATTATAGTTAGAAGCTTAGGCATGTAAGCTTGAAATCCTTTTTTGGGCTATCTATCCCTCATTCAGCGTAGGCATACTGTGATACTGAGCACAGTGATTAGTTGATATATAAGATGGTTGTCTCTGAAATTCCCTATATCTTTCCATTATCTTTTCCTAATCTGGTATAATCACTGCAGAACACAAGGGAGACAGCTTTTGCGCTTCGCAAGATGTCTTTGACCAAGGCTAAGCGATACCTTGAGGATGTTATTGCTCACAAGCAGGCAATTCCCTTCCGGAGATACTGTGGGGGTGTTGGTCGGACTGCACAAGTGAAGTCTCGCCACTCCAATGGGCAGGGTCGCTGGCCTGCTAAATCAGCCAAATTCATACTGGATTTGCTGAAGAATGCTGAGAGTAACGCTGAGGTATGCCATCTTCTATTCCTTTTATTTTAAAATGTGCACGCCATTTTCTACTGTTTCGCTTAACTTAAGTTTCTGTTATTTTCAGGTGAAAGGCTTGGATGTGGACAACCTCTATTTTTCACACATCCAGGTGAACCAAGCCCAGAAGCAGAGGCGCCGCACCTACCGTGCTCATGGACGCATCAATCGTAAGTATTGAAGGATGGCCTTTCATTCTTGTTGCACTGTTGAACAGTATATATTAAATTTTGCTATTCTGCAGCTTACATGTCCTCACCTTGCCACATTGAGCTGTTCGTGTCAGAGAAGGAAGAGCCTGTGAAGAAAGAGGTATTTCACATGTTCATCAAATGTGCCATCTAGATACTTTCTGAGGATCTTGCATTTGTCTAATTCTCAGAGCTGTTTTGACTTGGTTTGGTTACATGCTCTGTAGTATCCATCCATTTTAGTTAAGTAAAACTACTGAACAGGAAGAGTGATCTTCATGTCATGGCTTATCACACTGTTAATTCATCATACAATAAAAAAAATGTCATGATACAAATAATAATAACAGTAACTCATGTGCTCGTTCTATTTGAATATGATGTCCCCCTAATAAATGTTATCTTTATTTTGTAGGCTGACAACATTGTCGCAGCAAGGAAGCAGTGAAGTATATTAGCCTGCTGATCGAGGGAATTTTGTCGAAGTATTATAGCCGTAGCTCTTTTATGTACCTTTTTGGGCAGCCATTTCTCTTGAGATGTTTGAATCTGGATTGTCTGAGTTATGTTCTGTGCTTGAGTGTAAGGTCGATTCGTCATACAACAGCTCTAAGATATCTGGGCACTCAATCTGCGTGGACTAATTTTATTTACTTGAATATGGTTAACGTGAGAATATTTGAACGATGAAAGTTGAGAACAGAAGTTGCAGTGTTTGGTTGGTGCCGTAAATTGCGACGCCAAACCTTTGGAAAACTGTGGCTACCATATAAAATTGGGGAGCAAAATTGAATCTACACTTGTGGCAAAGTTTGGCAGAAAATCAGTCATGGCGTGTGGAACATTGTGCCATGAAAGTGGCATTGTATGGTAGTGTTAGCTGTTAGTGACCCAAACATTGTCAACATATAACGAACCAAATATTGCAAGCCTGAGCTGCAAACCGTGGCTCCACATGAAAAGGGATCTGGCTCCTCCAAACACTTGCGTTGTCGTTTGGTGTGGTTTCTTCGACTTGGCTCCAGTTCTAGAGCCACCGTCGGTTAAGACCCAAATGGCCAAGTGTTGTTCGGTGCGGCGCCTTCGGCTTCAGCGCAGCTCGCTCCAGTGACTGTAGTTTGTTGTGGCTCCAATACTAGTGTCATTTGTTTGCTTGGTGTGGCTCCTTTGGCTTCGGTGCTGTGCTAGTGTAGTTTGGTCTGCTCTAATAACTAAAATGCTAGTGTATTTGTTTGTTTGGTGTGACATCTTTGGCTTTGGTGCCAGCCAAAAATAGGTCTCGTCAAGGTCGGAGCTGTTTCCTATGGAGTTGTACAATTTGAGGTGGTCTTATTTATCGTCATAATAATAAAATAAAATTAGCACATCCAGGTGAATGCTATCTAATATTGATATAGATAAATGTGATATATGTGGTGTTATCAAAGCAATCTGAGATTGACCTGCACTGCTGCTCACATAGAAAAGGAGAATATCTGCAGCAGCAAAAATGTGGTTAGTGTGAGTTTTTCAGAACTCAAATTACAGTGTTGATATCATTTCCAATTTGCGTTGTTGTACAACTTGGGGTAGTCTCCTTTGTACCAAAAAAAAAAGTTTCAGCCAGGTGAAATTTTTACCTATATATGAGATAAATGATCAATGTAGCGTTATCACAGCAAACATAGGCAGACACTGACTGCTCACAAAGAAAAAAAGAATCTAGAGCTGCTGTCTGTCAGCGAATGCACCTGCCGGGCTTGGTCCAGCCGAATCCTCCCTGGCGGCGGACGTCCACGGGCGCCGCCGTGTAGTTCCGCCAGTCCTGGAGCACGTTCCTGAGATCCTCCACCTTGTTCTCGAGTCCGGTACAGCAGTTGGCGTGCATGGTGGACACCCTTCTCAGGTCATCAGTGAGCTGGCAGAACCCGCCGCAGTGGGCCGTGTCGAGGAACTGCATGCGGACGCCGAGTTGGCGTGTGAGCGGGAGCTGCGTCCTTGCGAGGACGTGCTGCTCATTGGTGCCCGGCGGGAAGTCGGCGCGAGCCTCTCGCCACCGGCGGTAGAACTCGACGGTCCGGTTCATGGACCTGACGTAGAGGAACCCGCCGTTAGGCTGGTTGTGGAGGCTATCAGCGTCGCCGTTGAAGTAGTCGCTGGCGATAGCGACGTCGGACGTGACGGCGATGTGCCGCATTGGGTTCCGGAACCACAGGATGTCCACGTCCGTGAACAGGAAGCTGTAGCCTAGCTCTAAAATCGTCTGCTGGAACTTGTTCCGCGCCACCATCATGTCCAGGTAGTCCTTGGTCATGAAGTACTTGGCGGCGCTCAGGTCGACGGCGGCGGTGGAGTCCGGCTGGAGGAGGTAGCAGTGGCGGTGTACCGACTGGCACGTCTCGTGCGCGCCTGGGTCCACGGACACGATCAGGAGGTGGTCTAGTAGCACCGCTGTGCCCTCGCCGGACTTGAAGCTCTCTAGGAAGAGGTCGAGGAGGGATCCTGGCGCCGCGTAGGCTTTGTTGATTGACGTGACGATCACCGTCTTGTCCTCCATGGATGCGTTCTTCAGCAGCTCCGCCAGCTCCGCATACTGTTTAGTAGCCTGCACATTATTATTTTATTTAGCCATCGATCCATTTTTGGTAGATTAGATATATAGATGCTAATAATGCCATGCCACGAATCAGCTCATGAATTTGAATCCAAATTTTGAAATACAAGAAATCGAAGTGGATTTGAGTGGAGCTGAAGGTCTGAAACTAGAGAATATATATGCATGCATGACTCGTCTCACTCGGATAAGCTTGATGCGTGGACTCCAGGTTATTAGCTGCTAATATTCGTATTCTTTGCCCTGTTGAGCTAGTAGCCACATTCTGCTTTAAGGCTTTTCATGAATCATGAATATATGACAACAAGCCCGGCCCCATTATGTGCTCTTTCTACTAACTGGCCGGTATATATATTACAAAATAGTATTGAATAATAAAGATGAAAAAGAAAGATTTGGGGGGAGAAAAACTGCATTTCCAGTTGCAAGTTCAGCTATCCAGAAACACTGTAAATTACTGTTCGGAACTTTCGACCACGCACACACCATACCGCAAAAATGCAGTAAAATCAATTAGCACAGCTAAGTAAGTTCTGCTTGTTCTCTATAAGGAAGGAACCACAGATTCATAAACCAAATTCTGCTTGTTAAAAAAAGAATTGTAATGTTTTATCAAAGAAAAAAAGAATCATGCATGATTATCACCATAAACTGAAAATTGAAACTACAAGTGATCAGATCAGATCGCTAACGTACCTCGTCTCTGGCCACAGCTGGTGCGCGGCCATTGCCCCACGCGGCGAAGCGCCAGCTGACGTCCATAGTCGCGCCGAGGAAGACGAACGCCCCCGTCAGCGCGGCGCCAAGGAAGAAGGTGATGACCCGGAGGAGCCTGCCGCTGACGGCGTCGGCTCTCATCACTTTCCACGCCGCCATGCTCTTGGCCGACGACGACGACGACCTTGAACAAGGGGAGGAGAGAGGGACGACGCACGACGACAGGTCGTCAGAGAAGAAGAACGGCATGGTGGATCGGTGGTGGCGTGGTGTGTGTTTTTATATGGCAACGTTTACAAGGCAGCTGCCGTCGATCTTTTGTTTCCTTGTTATATATACTGCCATACATTACACTGCACATCTGCTATCTAGTAATGTGCTGGCTGGCAATTCTAAGCAGCTAATTAATGATCTTTTGGTGGCATCACAATCTTGAGCTTTAATTATCTGCCTCTTTTCTTTATCGTTTATCCGGCGGCCTAATCTATTCCTCTTAACAAAACACGTGTTCAGACATGCATGTTCGCGGAAAAAAAGAGAGTTGGAGCTAATAAGTATTACTTATGAAGATTTGTTCTGTGTTCGGGTGATCGTTTCGGTGACAGATAAGCCGGCTGATGTTGTTTTGACTATTTTGTTGTGAGAGAAAAATACTATTTCGATGGCTGATTAGGCCAGCGCAAACAAGGCACAAAATGTGGGCTCGAGAACTTGTGATCTTTTTTAGATAATGAGAACTTGTGATCTACTAGAAAGGAATGATCAAAGCATGAGTGATGGAACGGGGAAGAATATGCTGCCCTAACGTTCAAGCAATAGAATATGTGCGATGCCCCCATATGGATCAATCAACTCTCGACCAGCCGTGTATAACAAGACGCAGCAGGCCACTATGACGAATAGCTTATTTTCTATCACACAAGTGAACCACCAGGAGATGACGACTGGAATCCAGGAAACTACGTACAGCGCTAGTCCGTCCTTCCGTTTTTTGACTTTTTCTCATCGCCTTCCTTTAGTTTCATCGTCTCTTGTCCGGCCCTCCCTCTTGAAAGTTGAAACAGACCATTGACAACTAGCCAGGTTTGTGTGTGTTCATTGCTTGTGTTAATCTGCAGTAACGAGACATGCAGAAGATCTTTCAGATGATAAGAACCATCGCCGCTGCCTTCCAATAGCTGTTAGCTGGGGAAAACTAATAAATACGGTGAAACCGAGGGATTCTACATTTTATTAGCTGTTAGCTTGGTCACATGTAAATCCTCCGGCTAACTGTTTGTTAGCTGTATTTTGTCCGAGGAAGCCAGCTGATCACTGTTTACTAGCTACGTAGGTCATTTTGATGTATTAGTTGAGATAGTATTAATTAGGGCGTTTAGATCTACTAGAATCAATTTTGAGGTGTTAGTTGAGCTAGTAATATTAATTTTCTGGATCTAAATACCTCTTGGGTACGTAGGACAGTTGTAGTAGTAGTATGTCTCAGCTCGCTTCATAGTTTAGACAATCAATTTTTTTCTTTCTTTGCCACCCCTTCCTGACTCGTTAAGATAACGAGCCGAGCTGAACCGAGTTGGCTCGTTAGCTTAACGAGCCAGAATGAGTCGAGCCCTAACGAGTCGAGCTGACTTGTTAGTCCAGGCTTAATTGCGGCTGCCATGTGGTGATAACCCGAAAAGGTCAATCCATCCCATGATCTTAGTGCAAGTTATGATGATTAGAGTAAGTATATTAATGAGCTATAAGTTGGCTAAATGCTGAGGTGGAGGAGAGAGGGAAGGAGAGAAGCTTAGGCACAAGAACCATGAAATGTTGTGAGATAGATAAGTGGGTCATATATTGATTGTGAAGGTGAAACAATTATATGAGTGGGCTACAAGCATCTATACATCCAACAATTGACTGTATTATTAACTTTGCTCTTAGGGTGCCCCAACAACCCCTACGATTTTGCTAGCTGACGTGTCTTCAGAAAAGATTAAAAAACAAAAGGCTGAATACACTGACAAGGAACGTGAATCCGGCTGAGAGTAGAAACTGTAGATTCCTTGAGATATGTGCGAGACCAGCGACGATTGAATCCCCAGCGCTGGTTTTTTTTTTCACTTATCTTTCCTTCAGATAGGATAAAACGTGATGTCAACTAGCTAGGTCGATGGTCCGTTGAGGACGTCTTTAGGCCAGTTTCAATGGAGTTTCATAAAAGTTTTATGGAAATTAAATATGTTAATGTGGGCAGTGTATTGATGAAGAGAGATGATAAGAGTTTCATGAGAGTAGAGAGAGTTTCATGGGGATGAAACTCTTCTGCACAGTTACCAAAATATTAGTGCATTGAAAACTGAGTTATGAAACTCCCATTGAGGATGGTCCAGACGCCTAATACTGATCTTCTTGTTTCTCCAAGAGAGAGAACACAGAAGAATTCTACTACTGATTAATTAACCTAATTAATAATGTACCTTAGCAGATTGTGTAAAGAATTGTACCACGCGAATTATGGGGCCCGCACATGGTCCTAGCTCACAAGTCGTCAATGTTAGAATATATATATGGAATACATATGTGCTATGCGTGTGTATATGTTAGGCGTGTGCCTGGTACAGCCGACTGAAAGATCTCTAGTGTTTTGGGTAATTGATGAAACCTAAGTACTAACCTAACTCTAAGTGTGAGTAGCCTTAGTACACTAATGAGAAGATGAAGAAGACAAGTGATGGAGCAAGGTGGAGGCTAAAGAGAAATGCCAAAAGAGCTCACACTTGGAAAAGACGAGAAGAGGAGGAAACCCTAAGCTATTCAAAGCAAAGGTATAACTAGGGATTTCTTTTTTAGTGGTCAAGACACCTAGTGGGTGTGATCACATTTAGGATAGGTAACCGTACTATAAAGAGGGGGAAATAGTTAGTGGTTACACCTATCAAGTGTCATTAGGAGTTTATTGCATTGCATTGCATCTAATCCTAATGAGCAACCTTGTAAAACTTGTTAAAATATGTCACACACATGCACAAGTCAATAGAACACTTGGTGGTGGCACATGAGAAGCAAGGGAAGCAAAAGAGAAGAAGAAGCAGCTCAAGACAGAGCGTCGGACCAGTTGTGTTTGAAGCACCGGACCAAGGCAAGTGGTCGGTGGCTGCTCCCAGCACTGGCCGACAACTGAGGAAGCGTCCGACCAGGGCTCAAGTGGAGCACCAGACCATAGATGAGTGGTCCGGTGGCTCAACTCAGATTCAACAGAAGGCTAAGACAGGCGTCAGACCAGTCTGCATGGTCCGATGGCCTAGTTCGGAGGTCAGGTCCGGAGCTCGGGTGCTCCCTGCGTGATTTCGACAAAACTCACAGGAGGCGTCGGACCACCCTGCTTAGTCCAGTGAACCAGTCCGAAGGTGTGGTCCGGTGGTCGGGTGCTTACTGTGTTCAGAGTTTTGGCTGAGGCAATACGTCGGACGAGGCGTCGGACCAAGGCGAGTGGTCCGGAGGTGGCTATTTCAGCGTGCCAACGGTCGAATTACAAAGCGTCAGACCAGTCTGCATGGTCCGACGGTGATCACAGGAAGTGGTCCGGTGGTCACGGTTTGCAGCTCCAAAAAGGGAAAAATGGCTAGTTTCTTTGAGGAGACTATATAAGGGTATGTGACTGGTTCTAGAAATCTCTCTTGCACATTTGGCTGATTGCATACTCTTGTGAGCAAACCACACACACTCCCACTCATCTCTTAGTTGATTTTGATCATCCATTTGAGAAGATAGAGTGATCAAGTGCATTGCATGAGTGTTTCATCTTACTGGCACTTGGGAGTTGATACCGCTGCTAGTTTCTTGTTACTCTTGGTGATTGCCTTCACCTAGACGGTTTGGAGCAAGCGGTGTGGATTCGAGAAGCTTGGTGATTGTGCTTCGTCGACCACAAGTGAAGATTGTGAGGGGTTTTTGTGCCTTCCTCGCGGGAGATCGCAAAGGTAACTCTAGTGGATTGCGCGTGTCGTTGAGTGCCCTTATCTTGTGTTGGTTGTGAGGCACCCGGTGACGGGTTTGGCGTGTGATGCCAATTAGCTCTTGAACCTCCAAGTAAGTGAGCCGACACAACAAGGATGTAACTAGTGGACAAACTAGTGAACCTTGGTGAAAAATTAAGTGTCATCCTTGTGTGATTGATTGGTGTCTTTGAAGCTCTCAACTTGATTGGATCAATCCTCTACTCGGCGGTATAACCACCCAACCTATCTCATTCATACTTGCAAGTAGTATATTAGGTTGTGCCTAAAGGGCTTCTAGAATTGTGTAGGAATTGATTGTGCATAGAGCTATATTAGGATAGCATTGTGTTAGGAGGCTTCACATTCCTTAGTTTGCTATTGCTAGTTGACCTTCGCCACCTCTTTGTCTAACTTGCTGTTGAGTTTGTTTTTAGAATTTCAATTTAGGCTATTCACCCCCCCTCTAGCCTTGGAAAGGACCTTTCACCGGCCAGCCCCATATATGGTTAGAGAGATATCAGGAGATCTTGGTAGTCCTATTCTATAAGCTACCAGATCTCCCCTCCTATATATATGTACATAGGTCTCTCCAATCAATCAATCTACTATTCCACACAATCCTAATTGCTTTCATGGTATCATGAGTCTAGAATTTCCTTCCGCACCCGCCAGCCGATCTTTCCCGTGTGTGCGTTTTCTGCCGCACCGGCCATGGCTGGCGCAACTCCACCCGCTCCGCAGCCCCCGCAGCCCCCGCAGCCCTTGAGCGCGGCATCAGGCATCGTCACGGACGCCTCTGCTGCTGCCGCCGCCGCTGCTCAGGAGACGCGTGCGCAGGAGGACGCCGCTCGCCTCACGAAGGCGGACCGTGCGCACGAGGCCAAGTCGCGCCACGCCGCGGCTCTCGCCCGCGTTGCAAAAGCGGACCGCGTGGCCGCCGCCGCCCAGGCTGAGCGCGACGCCGCCGACGCCTGTGTCCGCGCCGCCCTAGCTCGCGCTGATCTCGAGCGCGCTGTGACCAAGCCACTTCCCGGCAGCGATGATGACGCCAGCGACGCCTCCGGTGACGACGAGGACGTCTCCGTGGCCGGCGACGCTATGCATCTCCGGGATGCCTTGCTGCAGCACGAAGCTGGTGCCCTGATCAATCTGCACGCCCAGGCTGTTGTTGTGCAGAACATCCGCATCCTCGTGCCACTAACCCTCGACGTCTCGTCCACCTTCTACGGCCGGTGGCGCGAATCCCTCCTTCACGTCGTCGGCCGCTACTCCCTGGAGAGTCACGTGCTATCCGATGTGACCGCGCCCACCTCCCCGGACTGGGTCCGCATGGACTGCGTCGTCCGTACGTGGATCACCGGCACCATCACCGACGCCCTTGCCGACACTGTGATTGAGCCGGGGAACACTTCTCGCTCTTCGTGGATCGCCATCGAGTCACAGTTTCGCGGGAATCGCAAGACTCACGCCCTCCATCTCGACGCGGAGTTCCGCAATTTCAAGCAAGGCGATCAAGACATCACCACCTACTGCAGGAAGCTTAAGGGCATGGTCGATGCTCTCCGTGATCTCGGCGAGCCCGTTCAAGACCGCACGCTCGTCCTCAACCTCCTCCGAGGTCTCAACGGCCGGTTCGAGGCAAATGACCTTCATCTTCGTCGTGGGCACCCCTTCCCTACCTTCCTGCAGGCACGCAGTGATATCCTTCTCGAGGAGCTCAACATGGAGGCGCCGGCGTCGGCTACTGCCCTCACCACTACTGCTACAACACCATCTACCGGTTCGGGCCCACCTTCTGCTCCGACTGCACCTCCAGCCGCACCTGCACAACAGCGGCAGCAGGCGCCGCCTCAGCCCTCCAACAATGGGGGGTTGGGGGGGGGGGGAAACGTACCCAGCGTAGGAAGCGTGGTGGCGGCGGCCATAACACCAGCGGTCAGCCCGCTGCCTCAGGAGCTTCGTGGCCCTCAGGCTGGCCCAACCTTCATCAACCATGGGCTGGGACCATCAACATGTGTCCTGGACCCCGCCCATCGACGCTCCCACATACTCAAGCCCTTCTGGCCGGTGTACAACAGCCCAATGGTGGCCAGCAGATACCCCATGCGCTGCTGGCTGGCACCCAGCAGGGCTGGGGCCTTCACCCCGGTGTGCAGCAGTGGGCAGTACCACCAGCCGGCTTGTACAGCCCCGCTGTTCCAGGATGGGATGCCTCTAGCTTGGCGTCCAACTTCCAGACAATGTCTCTCCAGCAGCCCCCGTCCAACAACTGGTACTTTGACTCCGGAGCTTCTAATCATATTACATCAGATGCTGGTATAACTACTACTACTCATACTCCACGTTCATCTTTTCCATCTCATATTGTTGTCAGCAATGGACACCTTCTTCCTGTTACTTCCACTAGCATTACCACTTTACCTAACAATCTTCATCTTAATAATGTCCTTGTTTCACCTAGCCTTATTAAGAATCTCATTTCGGTTCGCCAATTTACTTCTGATAACAACTGTTCTATGGAGTTTGACCCTCTTGGTTGTTCTGTGAAGGATCTTCATTCTCGGAGAGAGATCGCCAGGTGTGACAGCTCCGGTCCTCTCTAACCTCTGCAGCTTCTGGAGTCCGCCTTTGCTCTCCTCGCCGTCTCCAATCCTTCACTTTGGCACCAATGTCTTGGTCATCTCGGTCATGAGGCTCTGTCTAGGCTAGCACAGTCATCTGCCATCCCATGTAATAATAGTACTAGTCATACACTTTGTCATGCTTGCCAGTTGGGGCGTCATACCCATTTACCTTTTCATGCGTCTACCTCCAGAACCACTCATATTTTTCAGTTAATCCATTGTGATTTGTGGACATCACCAATTCCAAGTGTTTCTGGGCACAAGTATTACCTTGTTGTTCTCGATGATTTTTCGCACTATCTTTGGACTTTTCCGCTACGACTTAAGTCTGACACCTTCTCTACGCTGTCTAACTTCTTTGCCTATGTTACTACACAGTTTGGTGTCACTGTTCAGGGCGTTCAGTGCGACAATGGCCATGAGTTCGACAATCACACTTCCCGCGCTTTCTTTTTTTTATCATGGTGTTCAGTTACGCATGACCTGCCCATATACATCTTCACAGAACGGTAAAGTTGAACGCATTATCCGCACTATCAATAATGTTGTTCGCTCCCTTCTTTTTCAGGCTAGCGTCCCACCAGCCTACTGGACTGAGGGCCTTTCCACCGCCACACTACTTCTCAATATTCTTCCCACCAAGGCACTCAATCTCTTAGTTCCCCATACAGTTCTCTATGGGGCTCCTCTATCATATGAGCATCTTCGTGTTTTCGGTTGCCGCTGCTACCCCCAACCTCTCCGCTACCGCCCCCCACAAACTTGCTCCGCGCTCCTCCTTGTGTGTCTTTCTTGGTTACTCTCCTCATCATAAAGGCTACTGCTGTCTAGACCGGTCTTCCAACCGGATCATCATTTCCCGACATGTTTTCTTTGATGATTCATCATTTCCCTTCTCACAGGACAACACTCGTCCCACCCCCCAGGACTTCGAGTTTTTGGACTCTACTGACCCTGTGGTGGCTTCCCCAGTGCCATCATGTTTTATGCATGTAGGTTCTTCTGGCGCCGCCACCGCACAGCCACGTGCGGCTGTTCACCACGGGAGCAGCGCCCCATGGCGTGTTGCTGCTCCTCTGGTCTCTGGCGCCCCCTCGGTAGCCAGTTCGTCAGGGTCTAGCAGGGTTTTCTCGCTCGGCAGCCTAAGCCCGGCATCGGTTGGCCCTGCAGCATCACCACCTCGCCCGACTGGACCTCCACCCTGCTTTCAGCGCTGGGCTGGTCACGTCTACAACCGGCTGTAGGGTCGAGATGGCGGACTAGAGAGGGGGGGTGAATAGTATTTTCTAAAACTTAACCATCACGGCTAACCGAAACTATTGCGGAATTAAAACTATCGGTCTAGCCAAGACTACACCCCTCTATCTATTACTTTAGCACCTAGCAAAGATGTCTATTATGCTAATTAAGGTGCCGAGCTAGGAGGCTCACCTACACAAGTCTAGGTTGCAAGGTCACACAAACCTAAGCAACTAGTACTCTAAACAAACCGGGGAGCTCCTACACATACTAGTAAGCAAAGCACAAAGCACCTAAGCTCACTAGCAATGCTCTCTAGCAAGACTACACAAGTCAACTAGAGAGCTCAACTTACTTAGCTACACAAACTAAGCAATGTGACTAACAAGGCTACACAAGCCAATTAGCCACTCAAGAGCTACTTCTATGCTACACAAGCTAGAAGCTAACTAGGCAAGCTACACAAGCCAAACTAGTTACAAGAGCAACAACTACTCACTAGCACAAGTATATGAAAGTAAATATAAGCTAGTTATTTGGAGAATGAAAACCACCGAGAAGATGTACAAGGTTGACACGGTGATTTTTCTCCCGAGGTTCACTTGGTCGCCACCAAGCTAGTCTCCGTTGTGTCGACCACACACTTGGTGATTCGGCGGCTAATAGGCATTCACAAGCCTAGCCCACTAACTCGGGCGCCACAAGAATCCACCCAAAAGTGAGGGTAGCTCAATGACACGCTCAACTAGAGTTGCTCTTCGCGATCCCCGCAGGGTGAGCATAATACCCCTCACAAAGTCTTCTCCGGAGCCACGCACAAGCTTCTTGCGTGCTTTGACGGAGCCTCAAGCCACCAAGCCGTCTAGGAGGTGGCAACCTCCAAGAGTAACAAGCACTCCGGCTTGCAACACGATCACCTAGTGCCACACGATGCAATCTCTCAAAGTAACGCAGTAGAAATCACTCTCTCACTCAATCGGATGAACACTATCGAGGTATGAGTGAGTTAGAGGGCTCCCAAACCAAGCACAACTAAGGGTAACACAACCCCAAGGTGCTCAACCAGCCCCAAGGGCCGGCCAAGGGCTATAAATAGCCACACCATCGAAACTAGCCGTTTTGCCCCAACATTGGGCTTCCTGCAGAGGGTCCGGACGCACGCAACAGTGCGGGTCCGGACCATGCAGCCTGCGTCCGGACTCCTTCCCGTTTGAATCTTCCTGTTGGCGCGCTCGCCGATGCGTCTCCGGACTCTACTGTTCACCGCGACCGGAGTCAGCGTCCGGACGCTCTTTAGCGTCCGGACCACCTGTCCAGAGAGGCCGAGGGCTAGGGTTTGCCTCCGGTCGCAAGACCAATGGTCCGGTTGAGATGAGATCAAGATGTGCAAAATACATATGGATTTGAATGTTGCAGATCCTTTGACAAAGGCTCTTCCACAGCCTAAGCATGAGGCGCACGTGAAAGCTACGGGTATTAGATATCTTCGAGATTAGCTCTAGTGCAAGTGGGAGACTGTTGGGAATATGCCCTAGAGGTAATCATAGAGATGATTGTATTTCCTTGTATCCATGGCATGTTATGAGTTCAATGAATATCCATTAAAGACAACTTGTATCGATAAACAATTATGTGAATTGTTTGTGAAACTCATTTACTTGTATGGTTATTCTAAAGTTGTCCCTGATCGGAGTTCGTGCTAGAATGTGCATGAATATTAGATCAGCACATTATTAGTTGATGACTATGTTTCACAAGTCATGGACATGAGATGTCAAACTAATAATGTGGGCACATGTAGGACATGGTGCTGGACAGACCCGACATGAGATTGTCTCTATACACATCGTGTACGTTATGTCCTTAGACCTAAGATTGTCGTATGTACTCAAGATGTGAACCGACCTACCCTAGGACTACCAAACGCTACTCCGTGACTGGGTAGTTATAAAGGTAGTTTTTGGGTTTGTCAGGAAATATGCTGTGAGACATAGTCAATCAAGATGGAATTTTCCACTCCATATGAGAGAGATATCACTGGATCACTCAAATGATTAGATCATGAAATGTATGACTGTGCTTGGGTTAAATGTTAACCCACGAGTTGAACCAAATATCATGAGGCAAAGGAATAACATGTATATTGAATTGTGGTGGTTCGTCTGATATGATCATAGCGTATGCATAGGAGTTGACACGCCTTGCTAGAGGCCGCTATCAACTATTGGTCGAGTAAGATTACTTGGGCCATGTCTATGTGTGCGTGAGCCCATAGGGTCGCACGCTTAAGGGGCTGGAAGCCTAATTCGGGTTGGACCCAAATTAGACTAGGTTTAGGGTTGCTAATGGGACTCCAATGTGGGAGCTCATTAGGACGCCTATATAAGCAAGGGGTGGGCGCGGGGCGAGATACTCACGTCCTTTGGCAGCCGCCGTCGCCCTCCCCACGCTCGCGCCTAGTACTCCTCGCGGACCTAGCAGCCCAGAGGCGTGATGCTTCTTCCCTGCACGTGTGGGATTCCTCGAAGGTGCTGCATCTGGAGCACAAGGACGAACCACGAGTAAGAGACGTTGAGACGGACGACCTCACAACTACACGGCACTGCTGCGACGCGCACAACTACATCAAGTCACTTCCGCTGCACCTGCGCGTCTAGTGGTAACCTCGTGATCTATAACTAGCACTAGTTCCTGGTTTATGGGGTAGAAAAATTTTGTTTTCTGGCTAGCGTAGAAACCTCATAACCCTACATACTGTTCACCGAGTCTGGATGCACTTCACCGAGCGTCCGGAAATATTTCCCGAACATCCGAGAGCACCTGAGAGCTCGCAGCACCTCCGGACGCACTCAACAGTGCCACACCAGACCAACACACGTGCATCCGGACCTCTACTCCAGAGAGGTTCCAGAGAGCGCCGAGCTTCGGACCCGCGACCAGAGTTAGCGTCCGGGCACCCTTTAGCGTCCGGACCTCCTGTCCAGAGAGGCCGAGGGCTAGGGTTTGCCTCCGGTCGCAAGACCAATGGTTCGGTTGGCGTCTGGCCTGCGTCCGGACCTTGCGTCCGGAGCCCCTTAGGGTTCCAAACCGAGTTGTCTCTTCTTCCTTGCTTCTCATGTGCTAACACAAATGTGTTCTTCACCTTCTGCAAGTGTGTTAGCATTTTCACAAATATTTTCAAAGCATTTTCACTTGCTTCTCACCACGCCACTCGATCCTAATTCATCACAAAGTTAGATCGCTCACAATGGCACTAGATAACCGATATGCAAACAAGTTTGCTCCTCTTGATAGTACGGCTATCTATCCTAAACCCGGTCATAATCTTCTCTACACACCTATGACCGGTAAAATGAAATGCCCTATGGTTATACCTTTGCCTTGCGCATTCCATTCCATATCCTTTTCCAATGTTGATGCAACACATGCACCAACCTATCACCAAATGATATGATCCACTTCATATCATCACGTGACCGTATTGGTTCATCGATCTTGACCTCACTTCCTCTTCACTGTTGCGTTGGTCCATCGACGCCAAGCATCACCCGCTTGCCCTTCACACTTGCAACCGGTCCATCAAGCCAAGCCTCATCTTGATCTTCTCCACCTTGATCACATGACTCCATGTCATGTCTCATGTGCAATAAGCTCCTTCATCACACAATCATATGTAAACTAATCTCATGTGTATATATCACTTAGACACATATTAGTTCACCTAAGTTGTCACTCAATTACCAAAATCACATAGGAACTCTCAATATCCCCCTTTTTTGTAATTGATGACAACTCTACAAAGATATGGCAATTAAGATCATTTTGTACATTATGCCATTTATCCATCATTTAATATCTATGCAAATAATTGGATAAATGCCACAAAATCCGACTTGGTAGTTATAGCTCCCCCTATATGTGTGCTCAACAAGATTTGTTTTAAGCCTTGCACACATGCATAAATAGGAGTTTCGGGAGTGCTAGCACTACTAAGTGTTGCTAAGGGTTATAGGATAAACCTTTGAAGATACTTATTGTAGTTCTACTTGAAGTTCATCCTTAGCACCACCATGGTTATCTAGATAGCATAAACACTAGAAAACCCGTGAGATCAACATTATAAGCATGGTTTCTAGATACCACTTGAAAGATCAAAATATCTAGCTTACCAACCTATGCATGCTAGTTACCAAATCATCATTCAAGTCCTATAACTAGCATACACCACACAAGCATGCATATAAAGATAATACTTATGCAATATGCAAGTAAGCATATGAATATGCACATATCAAATGCAATCAACCAAGTTCATGAGCTTGCTCCCCCTACTTGTGTGCATCACTTAGTCCAAGACTTTGATCCTTTGATCTTGTTCCTTTGTCCATGTCCATGTCTCTTTCCCTTTTAGTGCATTTTCACTATATACTCATATCTTTTCACTAATCTCTCCCCCTTTGTCATCAATTTCCATAAAAGGTGTCACACCCAGTTTTAAAGGCAAAACGGGATGCAATAATCTTATGTGTGCCCAGAGATCAGTCACACACATAAGCCGACAAATTATCAAAATTGTATCATCACAAGTGTTTAATACATAGCGAATGAGTATTTAAATAATATCTATTACAAAACAGCGGAAATAAGATAACTCTCGCGAAGCTCCATAGCACAGGGACGTCAACTGGTTGACCCCAAACCTAGTAGTCCTCTGGATACTCCTCATAACTCTGATAATCTGGTACCCATCCGGGATTTTTATACAAGAATTGAAAAGAAAGAAACAAGTGTAAGTACTTTCGTACTCAACAAGCATATAGGGGGTTCATGAGGCTCAAAATGGTATAACACTGGTTTACTGCGGTAAGCATTTTTAATTTGTAACAAAGCTTTATAAATGATAGATCAAAGTTGTGCTTAATTCCCCAATTTAAATTGCATGATCAAATATTCAATTGAACAAGTAACATAACATCATGATAAAGTGATTCATAAAAGTAAACATAAGTAACCAAAGAGTTCTGTGAGTTTTCCAGGCCGCTCGTGTCCGTGAGCACGGCTATCATGATAGTTTTTAACACTCTGCAGAGTTTGTACACTTTACCCATGAGACGTGTTTGCCCAAATGCCCCGGGATCATGACTCCCTTAACACTACCGAGGTGAGCGGGCAGGGGACACGATGAAGTCTTTCAAAGGGGTTAGCTGACATACCACAGACACTACGGATCCACGGGCAAGGGGTATATAGGAGCCCGTCGGTGGTACACACCCGCAGCGGTCCCCACACCAGCCGCTCCGCAACCGCTCGGCAATGGCAACTTTCGCGAACTGCCGCATGCGAGAGAGTGACCCTAGTACTGAACTAAAGCCAGAGCCATGTAGCCCTCATGGTTGCACTGTATGTCCCAGCTTTTGCTGACAGAAAGGGGTCCTAAGTCCATGTTGCTAAAAAGTCAAGTTTTACTTCAACAGTTCATGTAATCATTAATCAAGATTAAAAGATCATGCTTATAAAAGTGTAGCACTAGCAATAACTACCCACATGCAACAATAACCCATAGGAATTCAAGGATAGAGGTAAACAATTCTAGGTAAACCCTATGGTGACAATATTAAACACATGCATATGATTTTATTGGAAAAGCTTCATTAATAGGACATCAAGGACGATCCCATATATACTTGCCTTGCTCAAAGAGATCCTGCTGTTGCTCCTGCTCAAAGCAAAACCCTTGATCTCCCACGTACTGCTCACCGTCTGTACTCGATCATCACATCACAAGCAATCACGCAGAGACATATCATGCAAACAAACAAAGGTATAGATTATAATAGTACATCAAACATAATAAAACAAAAGGAAAAGTTTATAAAACAAATCTACGTCTCACTACGATCACAAAGACGCTTGAATCACGAAAAACGGAGCTATAACGGAGAAGATACGATTTAAACGGGATTTTGAATAGAGCAAGATTAAACTTTACGGAAATAATTTTCTTTGATTTTTAAAAGTTATTAACATAGATAAAAATTATACTACTGGATAGAGCATGAAAATACGGATCTAACGCAACTTGAACGGAGCAATTTGGATTTAAAATGAACAAATTATAAGCAAATGAAAAAGAGTGGCAAAACTGTAAATAAGGTTTTCCTTTTTAATTTAGAAAATAAAACAGATAGAAAAGGGAGGCGCTTTCCATAACCGGAAGCATAACTAGGAACTACGCCAACTGGACCGCGGGTTCAGTCTTTAAAAAGAGGGAGGTCTCTTTTGCAAAATCGCCAGACGAAAGGGTACGGGGCGTCGTGGATCGTCCGATTAAACACGGGCGACCCAGATTAGATCGCCGAGGGAGAGGGCGGCGCTCCGGACCGGGCAGACAGAGCGCGGCGGCCGGAGTCAGAGATGCGGCGGCGCCATGGCCGGCGTGCGGCGGCGCAACACGACCCGGCGATTCAGAGCATAAAACTTCACGCAGAAAGGTCCGGGAGAGAGAGGGAAGCAAGGCGAACACGGTGGTGGAGTCGGTTGAGTCGATTGCGCGCGGTGGAGAGCGGTCCACGCGGCGCGGTGGCTCTGTGCCGGCGGCGATCGCAGACACGGGTTCTACGGGCATGACAGCGGCCGTGGAGAGGTTTGGCGGTTTCGGGGGAACCCACTTACCGCAACACAAGGCTCTGGAAGCAGCTGGACGGCGCAGAGGAACTTGTCCACGGCGGAGCGGCGGCGGCAGAGGGGAACTCGGGCGCGGTGATGTTGGTTGGTCACTGAGGTGCTACGAGGGCTCGATGCGGGGCGGAAACACGCGGGGCTTATCGTTTTATAGCTCGGAGGATGTCACGGGGATGGAAAGGGGAGAACCGACGCGGATTCGCGTTCAATCGCCATGGAAGGCGGCGGTGCACCGAGAAGGAAAGAAGAGAAAGGGAAAAGGAGGAAAGGAGGCGGCGGTGCGGCGCGAAGCTTGCTCGTCACGGCTCTGAGTCGGCGGAAGAGAGAAGGGGGATCTTCCATCCCGATTCGAAATCGGCTGGGAGGATTCGTCGGCGCGGGGAAATCGGGAAGGAGAGGCAGGGAGAAGAAGGAAAGGGGTAAGGGAGTCACTGGCAGGTAGGACCTGTTCGTCAGTGGGGAAACGACAACTGACCGGTGGGCCGTCTTCGTCAGAGAGAGAGAGGAAAGCTGAGGCGCGGGGGTGGAACTGGGTCGGCCTGCTCGCGTCGGCCCAACAGAGAGAGTAGGGAGAGGGATTGGGCTGGGGGGAAAGAATGGCCTCGGGCCAGAAAGAAATAAAGGGAGAGAGAGAAGAGAGAATTGATTTTCCAAATTTCGATTTTCAAACACCTTTTCCAATTAAAGCTTTTGAACTCAAATTTGAAATTTGTAAACTCCAACAATACAAAGAACAGTGCATCGGCATGAATGCAACACAAAGTTTCTACTATGGTGTTAGATTTTATTTTGTGAAAACCTTAATTACTTTCCCTATGTTTTAATGCTCACAACAAATGCAATTCAATTTTCTTTGAATCTATTTTGGAAAAATGCAAGATTTTGGGTGTTACAAAAGGTAACACTTCTTTATTGATGCAAAGGTTGCACTAGGGTAGATGGTTGATACTTTTTGATGGACACTAACATTTATGTATTAGAATGACTCTTCATGTAAGATCATTGACCATTAATCCATTGAGTAGGGCAATTCCCCTTTGGTCAAAGCAATTGTCGTCCAAATAAGCTTTGCAAGCAAGAGAACTTTTGATTTGATCACTTAAAGTTGAGGATCACTTGTTAGCTTGTAGGATATCACTTGTGAGATTACCACTTGTAGAATTATTTGAATTAACTCAATGTGGATCATCACAAGTATGCTAGAACTAGACATCTTTTGCAAGTACCAATATGAAAGTTGATATTCTTTGAAAGATTAGCATAAGTCTAGATACCATTTGTAGGTTACTCTTTGAAAGATTAGCATAAGTCCCCCGGATGTCACTGCTCCCCTCCCTCGTGGAGCACTTCCCATCGTCCATGTGACCAACCAGCATGCCATGCGGACGCGTGGGAAATCTGGTTTTCGACAACCAGTTACACTTCAGGCGGCCACCTTGTCACTGATTCCGCGGACATATCGGGCCGCCCTTGTTGATCCTCATTGACGTGCAGCTATGCAGGAGGAGTTGTTGATCCTCATTGGGCCGCCCTTGCTGATCCTTACTTGCCAACCACACTTGGGATCTTGTTTCGCGACCCCCACGCTCCAATGTAGTGACTGGCAAGTGGATATTTAAGCACAAGCTCAAGGCAGATGGTTCTCTCGAGCGTTACAAGGCTCGTTGGGTTCTTCATGGCTTTACACAGCGCCCTAGCATTGACTATGATGAGACCTTCAACCCTGTTGTGAAGACTGCCACCGTTCGCACAGTTCTTTCTTTGGCAGTCTCCCGCAGTTGGCCAGTTCACCAACTAGATGTGAAGAATGCAATTTCTTCATGGGACACTTTCAGAGACTGTCTATTCTGCCCAGCTAGCTAGTTTTGAGGATACCTCTCGCCCAGACTTCGTCTTCCGCCTCAATCGGTCCCTATATGGCCTGAAACAGGTGCCTCGTGCTTGGAACAGCAGGTTCGCCTCTTTTCTCCTCCAATTGGGTTTCGTTGAAGCTAAGACGGATACATCTCTGTTTGTCTATCGTCGGGGTTCAGAGATTGCCTATCTCCTGTTATATGTGGATGATATTGTGTTGACTGCCTCATCAACGGATCTGCGCAAGCGCATCATTGCAGCTCTTCAGCATGAATTCTCTATGAAAGATTTGGGAGAACTCCATCACTTTCTGGGCATGCAGGTACAACGCACTAGTTGTGGACTTTTCTTGTCCCAACATCAGTATATGTTAGATATACTAGAACGGGCTGGTATGGCAGACTGCAAGCCTTGTTCCACACCGGTTGACATCAACCCTAAACTTTCAGCTGATGGCGCTCCTATTGCAGATCCTTCAGATTTTCTAAGTCTAGCAGGAGCTTTACAGTACCTCACCTTCACACGACCAGACATTGCTTATGCTGTGCAACAGGTGTGTCTTCACATGCATGACCCGTGTGAGCCTCATCTTACAGCCTTGAAACACATTCTACGCTATGTTCGTGGCACCTTGGAGTTGGGCTTACATATTACAGCTTCCCGTGCACCTAATCTCATTGTCTACTCTGATGCGGATTGGGCTGGATGTCCTGACACTCGTAAGTCCACATCAGGTTATGAAGTGTTTCTAGGGGACACTCTTATCTCCTGGTCCTCCACGCGACAAAACACAGTCTCCCGTTCTAGTGCAGAAGCTGAGTATCATGCGGTCGCCAATGCCGTTGCTGAAGCCTCCTGGATACGACAGTTATTGTCTGAGCTGCATACACCTCTGCACCATGCCACTCTGGTCTAGTGTGACAACATCATCACCGTATATATGTCTTCCAACCCTGTTCAGCATCAGTGCACCAAGCATATTGAGATTGATCTTCACTTCGTTCGAGAACAAGTGGCTCTAGGTGTTGTCCACGTTCTTCACGTCCCAACAACGTCTCAGTTCGCTGACATCTTCACCAAAGGCTTGCCCACTGCTGTCTTCACGGAGTTTCGATCCAGTCTCAACGTTCGCTCCATCGACGTTGTGACTGCGGGAGGATGTTAGAATATATATATATATATATATATATATATATATATATATAATATATATATATATATATATATATATATATATATATATATATATATATATACATATATATATATATACATATATATATATATATATATATATATGGAATACATATGTGTTATGTGTGTGTATATGTTAGGCGTGTGCCTGGTACAGCCGGCCAGCCCCATATATGGTTAGAGAGATATCAGGAGATCTTGGTAGTCCTATTCTATAAGCTACCAGATCTCCTCTCCTATATATATATGTACATAGATCTCTCCAATCAATCAATCTACTATTCCACGCGATCCTAATTGCTTTCGGTCAACACACAGCCAACTGCCGATTCATTTCAGTTCATTATCGTCTGATTGAGCGGGCGACCAGAGCAGACTAACTAGAGGATTATGGGGTCAAGTAACAGCCACTAACCCTCAACCTCTTCAATGATTACGCTACGGATCGAAAAATGCTTCGCCGATCGCCGTGATCCACTGATCGTGATACAGGCAGGCAGGCCGAGACGTGCGCGCATGCTGCTGCTGCTGCTGATGCTGCCAGCTCTCCCAGGCCAGCCGTGGACAAAAAAAAAAGACCACGACAGGATCGGCATGGGTAAAAAAAAAAACCGACGACGCCCGCGTCGCGCGCACGACCCTCCCCCTCGCTCCTCTTTCGTCGCCGGCAAACAAAACTCTAGCATGTGAGTAGGCCTGACCCGACACGTTTTTTTTTTACCCAACTAGTTTACAACTTTACATGAAACCTGAACTAATAAACCAACAAAAAAAAATGCATCCAGGCCCATGCCTAAACTTTGGGCCTGATATCGGGTTCAAACGAAGACTACGACTAAAAGAAAAACATCTCTTTCTTTTTTTTTTCAAAACACAGTGTTTGAGCAGGTTTACATGTGAACATATCGGATTTTAATTTATTAATAGTATCTTGAAATTCATATAGGTCAATCAAAGAAGCGCATTCTAAAGATAGTCCATCCATCCCAAAATAAATCAACTTCTACAGTCTATAGAAAACACACGCTAAAATTTATGACACTAAATTAGTATACACTATGAAATATAATTTCATAATCTACTTATTTGGTGTCATAAATGTTATTATATTATACAATAAGATTTGACCAAACTCAAAATAGTTTGACTTAGAAGGTGATTCTAAGAGTTAATTTATTTTGAAACGGAGGGAGTATATTTTTAGAGGGTATATTTATTGAGTGTTAAAGCATACCAAACATTGCTTTATCAAACAATTTGTCCACATTCAATTTTGCCGATGTATCTATCAATAATTAATTGCTTCCCCATTTTCTAGATAATGACTAATTTTATTTTAGAACCTTCAGTGTTGCTGGTTATACTTAAATTCTATCTTCACCTGTAATAATACAATACAATGGCTATATTTGTAACCGTTAAAAAATGAGTAAAATGATTCAAAATTGAAGATCCGAGCACCGAGCTCTGCTTCACTGCGTTTCACAGACTCTGGCTGGGGTCACCGCCTCACCAGTCACCTGCATAAGAAAGGAGCTCGTCGCACCAGCCAGGTGTTGTTGCTGCTGGCCGCCCCGGCCGTGGCAGCTGCGACCAGTGTCCCAGATGCAAATGACGCAAATTTGTACAAGATATCAGATTGCCTGTGATCTGAGCAGTTTGGGAAGTCGAATGAAATTCGAAAGAGGTCACACACACACATACACAATTCCGCTGCAACCTTAAAAAAATGTCCCTACCTGTCTTGAAACAATATGATATTTTGGTTAGGGCTTGCTCTAAACCAAAGCAATACCTTTAGGGAAAAAAAAGAGCAGATCTCAGCATTACTAAAGGCTAAAACCCAACCTGAATTTACTACGGAGTACAAAACATCCCGTAATAAGTAAACAACATTTCATGTGCATAGCAGTACAGCACAAGATGACAAATGTTGTGTTCATCTGACCAACAACAATAGTCTGAAAGATTAAAGATGGCATAGTCAGACTAGACGGGCAATGCTCAGCCACACCAATGTGCCAAATAACATTTTGTTATCAGGCAAGGCCAAAGCTTGGCCTTGCCCCGAGAAGCTTCCCGCCGCTAACTGAAATTCACTCGGCAAGTCTGGATGAGCCTGGGCAGAAGGACCAAGCGCGCACGGCAAATGAGAAATGTAAACTAACATACCACCAAAACGCATCATAGATACTCCAACACAACAAAACTCTGCATCATAAACCTCACAGAAGTCTTGTCACAACCTTTGAATTTCATTCCAATCACAGCTGAGATCGCACGGCAACTGTTAGATGCCGGGAAACATGGTTTAGCCATACATTTCACAGGCCTGTATAACAGTATACGAGACGAGGAGCAGGCCCTTCAGCTAGGATCCTCAAAATGCAAAACCCAATTTGTTTCACAACCAATGGAAACAACGGTTTGTCTACCGAATCATATGATAATGGACAAGACCACACGGTCTCAGCACCTACCAGAAACCTATCCACGTTTGCTTCCAGTATACCGTAACCAACCAAACACCAGTATATCTGCCACGGTAATGTCAGCTCTAACTTGAGTGTCTTTTCACACTGCTAACTACAGCAGCCTCAGTAAGCAGTTAGTCTGTGCCGAAGTATCGATCACCATACTCTCCAAGTCCTGGGATGACGCGATATTCATCGTTCAACCCGCTATCAATCTCTGAGGTTACTATCTTCAAACCAGGGAAGCGCTTGCACACACAATGGATGCCATCAGGGGCCTGTTTGTGAAAGAGAGATATAAACAAACTAACCAAAACGAAAAGTAAGATGCAGAAGTAACCATCTATGACTCAGCAAAGGGAATTTTACCGAGATCAGTGTCAGAAAAATGATCCGGTTCTCAGGAACTCCTTTCCTCATAAGAAGCTCAATGGCTTGATTAGCTGAATTGCCTGGAGAAACAAGATAAGAAACTTCAGTGATAGCTAAATGACATCACTTTGTAATTGCAATAAACATTCAAAAATAACTAAAGATAGAAACTGGAATAACAAATATGCAATGCTAACCTGTACCAAGCACAGGGTCCAAAAGCAAAACATGACGCTCAGCAATATCCATGGGAAGCTTATGGTATGTGAGCTGGATACAGAAAAATTCAGTTTATTCACAACACCACAGACTGAAAAAAAGATCATTCACTTTTCAAGTCAAGGAAACCAAAGTGCAACGAAAACTTACTTGTTGTCCATTGTCTCCATTGCGATGAAATAAAATTTTGCCTATTTTTATCCCCTTACAACAAGCACGCAATGCATTTTCCATGCTTTCACCACTGCAGAGATTTCAATTAATGTGAAGAATTAAAGAAAAGAAGGTACATCAAAAGCAATTTCATTGCAAATTTACAACTAGAAAAACAAAAACGAAAAGAAGGCGAAAACACGATCATAAGTATAATTACATATTGATCTGCAGATCTAACTGTTAGACATACTAGGTAAAAATAGCAGAAGCTAGCTTTGTAAACAGGACTAGAAAATCAAAAAAAAATTGGAGCATAGAATGCAATAAATCAAATAAAATTTGGAGTCTGAATCTCAAAGTGTCCACACAAAAATACAAGAACTCGGAAAAATACAGATGATGACACCCCAAAATCGATGCCTATTAAGTGCCAAACTTTCTTGCAGAAGCTATTCTAGAATTTACCTTCGAACAATAGACACTCCACAGAGCTTCTTGCAGAAGTCAACTCCCGGGTAAACAGATCCTGAAACGCAGGAAAACAGTCATGATACAATAGATTGCAAACATTCAATTCTTTTCTATCCTAAAATATGGAACAGTGGAGGGTAGTGCTTGAAGAAATGAGAAGTAAAATAAAGTAGATAGAACAATCAGCAAATGATCTTTTATCAAGTCCCAGAGCTTTCAGAAGATTTCTTTCACATGCGTACATGTAAAAACTCTGGTGTTCGATAACAACAAAAATAAGATGTGCCATCTTTTAGGGGCAATCACACTTCTCAACCATCACACTTTATATATTATATAGGGCAAAGCATAATAAGTAAACTAACAACAAATCTCAGTGATCGTTTATTCCAAAAACAAATAAGAAACACTCTTATCAATGAAACATGTACCAGAACTTAATGGTTCTGGGAAGATAACGAATATGAATAGAAAGAGCAAATGCCGTGTTCATACACCGTTATGACCCAACTTTGCCAAGACATGTTCCTTCCTTTGCTAAAATTCCGTAGGCCCTGTTTGGTTCCAAGGAATTGAGAGGAATTGGAAAGTAATCTAACAATAAAATGGGAAGCCCTTTCTAGATATTGGTTTCAATTCATAGGATCCAAACAGGCCCTTAAAATATATCACAGCTGTCCATGTTCATAAAATGTTAGGGAGCCAATTTGAAGCATGGAACATAGATATTCTGATAAATTATGCCAAATAATTATCTATAGGACCAAATACAATAAAGAAGAAGAAAGGAAGTCAAAGACATACCTGTTGGTGTAACCACCTGCTTCTCTGTAAATGGCAAATACCCAAGACCGTGCTCAACCACCTGGAAAATAATTTATGTACAACAAATGCATTGGCATACAGTAAACCACAACAACAGTTCTCAAACTGGTCAGTTTATAATAAGTTAGTGGAGGTCATAAGAACTAAGAGAGGTACCAGACGAATCAGCCTATCTGAGTAGAAAACGAAGTCAGGTGTAGTAATGTCCTTGTCACGAATGAGAGTATGCATTCCTCGTATCTGTTCAGATGAATGAATCAAAAGCATCAGGAGATTGCAAATCTAAGAACATTGTAATGTAAAGCTTAAGAGTAATAGTATTATGGGTACCTGGAAAGTTGTGTGAACTACAAAGACATTTGGGTAGACTTTGCACAAGTTATGTTGACGAAGTTTTGTGTGGATATGTTGTACAATTAGATCAACTGCAAAATGATTATCTCCCCCTTTTGGAATGATCATTTCAGCATATTTCTTGGACGGTAAGACAAGAGCATCGAATGCAGGCTTGACAAATCTCTCATACTGATTATTTCAATGGAAACTTGTATTAGAGTGTCATATTTATACTTGTTGCAAGTATGATAGCGTACGGATATTTGTGGCGTTTGCAAATAGCATAAGTTCAAAAGAGTAGACCAATAAGATAGAGTGTTTGAATACCTGCTCAAGCACTGAGGTAACATCTCTACCTCTTTCAACAGTATCACGCCTTATACGCCGAGCAAGCCTAATATCAGCATCTGCATGCAATCAAATGACAGCAGCTACACATAATGATCCCATATTGGTTAAAATTATGAATAAACAATTAAAATTGCAAAACAGTTTAAGCATATACTTGTCGTTAAGCAGACACCATGGTATGGATAAGCACATCTCTAGCAAAGAGAAGGGCCACAAACCTGTGTCAACAAAAATTTTCACGTCCATCAAATCACGAACCCTTTGGTCATGAAAAACCAAGATCCCCTCCAAAATGATGACATCTGATTCATTGACCTAACAAAAAAAAATGACCAGTGATTTGTATCATAAGAGGAGTGCAAGACAAAATCAAATCATAATTCATTTGGATTTGGCACATAATAAAACAGTAAATAAGTATAAATAAGATGATAATGAAAATAAACAGGATCCTTCTCTTTTTTTTTTCTTTGTTTGGAGTGGGGAAGGTTTTTTTTTGTGTTGGGGGGGGGGGGGGCGGGGTGAGAAAATTAAGGAAGCATTTCAAAGCAAAAAAAACATCAAATGTATCGCACAGTAGCCTACTAATAAATTTAATAGGTTGGAGCCAATGTCTAGAATAGGAAACGGCAAGAACAGAAAACTACAATAGCATTCCACCAAAAAAAAGTAAAGGGCAAGTTTCGTAACAGAAATTAAGTCTGGTCACAATAAATAACATTCATGGCATGCCATCAAGTTTTATATTTTTTCGATATACTTACAGAAACACATTGAAACAAGGTTACGCAAATTAGATCATAAATAATAATAACAGAATTGATCTCTTCACACCAATAGTTTTTACACTACCTTCCTAGGACTTTCAGAGCAAAGCCTGTGATTCTTAAAATCATATACAGGAATATTCACGGACTGTCCACTTTTCAGCTTTCCCATGCTCACCAAAAGTTTATCTGTATCGAATGCTTCTGCACGACAGAATAAAAAACAACTTTCGGCTAAGATGAACTGAATCCCAGAAACTAAAAAAAGAGAGCATATTTTCACATGATTGCATATCAAGTACCAGGGTGATCAAAATTGTAGTCTTGCACATGCTCAGACTGTTCCTCAGTTAAACCATGGTAGAATGAATCCTGCAAAAAGTTGCAGCCCAGAGTGAATTATAATCGATGTAAAAAACCTCTGAAACAGTGCTTCTATGGTTGGGTACTATTTACAGTAATATTAATATATATATAGGTGCCTGCTACAACCAACTTGTAGTTTACTTGATGCAACCATTAGTTCAATGCCAGGTATTCATCAAATTATAATTGTCAGCATGCATCAGGATTCAACAAACAGAACAGGAAACTACAGTGCTTATTTCATTGGAAATAGAACACAAATGAATGCAGATGCAACATGTTTTTCAAATTATATTTTTCTAGCTTCGTTGACATACAATGTAGACAACGATACGAGCAAATCCATGCATGTGAATCAATTATTATAGAGAATTCATGTTGATTAATAACAATAAGCTGTTCACAATGAAAACGAATTTCATGTAATAAATGCAATGTAAACAACGATACGAGCAAATCCATGCATGTGATCAATTATAGAAAGTTCATGTTGAGTAATAACAATAAGCTGTTCACAGTGAAAATGAATTTCATGTAACAAAGTTAATAAATCAACGCGTCATATTGCTTGCCTTAAAGAAATTCAAAAGGTACCTCCAAGCGAACACCAAAAATAACAACTCAAGCAAACCGCGTGGATCAGTTCTCTGCACACCAGTTTATGACCTATCGCATATTCGCATTAGATGGACTGTGTCTGTGCAGTCACTTCCTAGTGAGAAGTGACAAAGCACCTCTCAGTTTAATGTTAGTGTTAGCATAACTTGCTAACATGTTACGGCCATTTTAAAACAGACATTACCCAGAAATTAAAAGCACCTTGCATAACTGTCAGCCTGCCTCAGGATGCTTTGCAACTTGCAAACACACAGATCGGCATTCAACAAACAGAAAACAAAATAGCCATGCTTGCATTTCATCAAAAAGAGAACACAAATGATTGAATGCAGATGCGACATTGTACACATGTCATGTAGACATCGATCATAGCAAATGCATATGCATACTTGTAAAACAAGTATAATAAATGAACTCATGGTGCCTAATAAAAATAAGATGCTCACAATGAATTTCATGTCGTTACTTCTAATAAATCAACAGGTCACATGTTTGCCGGAAATAAACTTAAAAGGTATCTCCATGTGAACAGAAAAATAACAATTAAAGCAAAATGCGCTGATAATTGTAAACTATTTAGGAAACACTTAGTAAACTCAAGCCAGATTTATCTGAAAAGGTCAAGGTAGTTGTCGAGGCACACCACTTTTGACCTATTGCATCAGGTGATGTTCTGCAAGGTCACTTCCTATCCTAGTGAGTAGTTACAAACTGACAAAGCACCTCAGCATAATGAAAATTATGGCCATTTTAAAACAAACACTGTCATCCAGAAGTTAAAAGCACCATGTAGGTTGTGCCTTGCTTTATATGTTGAGTAAGACTAAAGCAGCATATAATCTATTTAAGTCCCAAAATCATGAGCAATTTTATATGGAAGAAACAATTTATAGCATCAACAGAGTAAACGATTCTAATCAAACTAATGTTGTTCTCTGAACAATCACCTTCACCTTCGTTCGTAGTGAAAAAACACCTCAACATTTCTGGTGTCGATAAATCAAAAACAACAGCCATTCCAAAACAAACATCATCCCAAACAAACACCATTGTAAGCTGCGATTGCTTTAGCGTTCAATCCTCTTTTCAGCAACAAATAATCTATCCAAGGATTGAGTGAGAGAAACGCAACATACAATCTGGCCATGTAATCTACCCAAATCCCCAACATACAATCTAGCCGTGTAATCTACCCAAATCCATACAAGCTAGCCGTGTAATCTACCCGACCAAGAGGTAAGAGCATTCAAACGAACCAACTACTGCGGTCCTACACGGAAGAAGAAACTTGCAGCATCGATAGAATAAACAACTTCCAAATACAGCAACCGAACATGTGTTTGGTATAGCATTGATAAAACATTCAAAAGTTCGCCACACAAACGCATCGATGACGCGGTCGCAGTAGAGGACCAAAGCAGAACACACGAACAGAAATAATAACAATCATCATCATCCGAGGAGCAGGAGAACCTGTTATTTCACGAAGCATTCACAAAACAAACAAACCACTAGAGTTCGCCACACAAACGCATCGATAGCGGAGCCGTAGCACACGACCGAAGGCAGAAGAGACTCATCAGAACACAAAAACAGAGAAATAGGACCAAATCCGGGAGGAGGAGGAGAAGGAAAAACCACAGCACACCTGGTTGACGAGCACGACGCGGTGGTCGTGGAGCTGCTGAATTATCATATTGCACACCGTCGTCTTCCCCGACGCGGTCCCTCCGCATACGCCTTCAACACCAGCACCGGCAGGGAAAAAACGATTACCAAAATTCAAAACCAGACAAGCGGAAAATCCAAAGCGAGCGAGCGAGAGAGAGAGAGAGAGAGAGAGAGAGAGAGAGGGGCAAGCCAATCGCCCGCCGGTGTCGGCGAGGCGAGGTACGCACCTATGACGAAGGGCTTCCTGGTCCCGACCGCCTTGGGGGACGCGGACCCCGGCGCGGCGTCGCCGCTGTCGGAGCCGGAGGAGGAGTCGGGGAGGAGGCCGCTCAAGTGGAGGCCCGCCTCGGAGGCCGCCACGTACATGTCGTCCAACATCCCTCCGGCGACCGCTTCTGGCGATCGCTTCGGTGCCTGCCGTCGCCCGCGGCTCGGCTCGGAGGTTTTGACACGGGGGCGGGGAGGAGGAGGTGGGGCTTTGGGGTGGGGGAAGGTGGTGGTGGCCTTGGCCTGGTGTGGGGGAGAACTGGAGGAGGCCGTTGCGTGGAGGCGGTTTTTGTAGACCGCCGGGTCCAGCGGTGGGGCCCATTCCACGTGGTGCAGCAAGGGTGGGTGCAGGGGCGGGCGCGGGGCGCGGGCAGCAGAAACGGATTTTCTCCAGGAACTTTTTTGTTTGGGTGCGGATTTTGCTGTAGAGCCGGAAGAGAATATGAGTGGTAGATTCCCGTTCCTGGCGTTGAAGTTGCTGCTCCATTTTGGTTTTGTTGGACCCTTTTTTGGATTTTTCTCTGCACGTCTATAACCAGCCAGCATGCGAGCTTTCTCAGATTCGTTCTTTTTTTCTCTTTCCCTTCTTGTGGCATGGATTTGATGTCGATGCAAGTTGAAAATGCAGGACCATGGCCATGCAATGCATGCTACGGAGTACTCTCCGTATCTGTGTACTGGTACAAGAGGATTTTGCGATATTGACCACCGGATACAGACTTGCTGGCTGGCTGCAGGAGTGCATTGATGGACTAGGGATTGGGATAACTTTTTTTTTTTGACTGGGGATAGCTTTAGGTACTCCCATTTGCTGGAGGAAACGGTGCCCACACGCTATTTGTTAACCATCGCAGTCACTGACATGTGGAGCTTGGGCTGAACACGTGACAAAGAGGGGACGACGATACATGCAGGAAGAGCCGGCCAAAATAATGCATCACCAGATGATGCGTTGGTGATTAATGAGTAGCAGAAGTGGAATAATAATGATACTCTCTATTTTCGAATATGCCATGTTTATTATTATCATAATATATCATTATTAGTAGTAGAATATGTCATGTTTATTAGTATCATAATATCATTATTATTAGTAGTAGTAGACTAGTAGTATAATCTTAGAAGCTAGCTACACCTCTCTTGAAAAATATATAGAGCAGCAAATAATAATCATGCACTGAAAGGATCGAATTAGACGGCACTAGTATTTTAGCTCCTCGTGGCTCATACGCTGGTTAATTAATGGCACAAATATATTATAATATAGTGGAGAAGGAATCAGATCATGACGTCACGAGGGGGGAATAAACAATGACTTGGGTACACTTGGCGCAAGAACGACAGACACATGCTGTTCCAAACCCAGCAACTCTCCATCGTCATCGATCGAGGATAAGATCATCAACAACAACCAATCTGACATCCTGAGGTCGTACGCATCAATGTGGAAGGCGCTGATGTTCTTCGATCTGTTCTTTTTTTAAAAAAAAATGTACATGTACTACATATACTCTATTCGTCCCTAAACAGATGTCATTTTCGTTTTCAAAAAGTCAACGTTTTCAAAATATCAACAATTATGTACTAAAATATAAAAATAGTTATACTAAGTAATTAGTATCATTGGAAAGATTAAGTCTAGTTTTTTAACAAATTTATTTGAAGATGTAAATGTTATACGTATTTTTTATAAACTTAATTAAAGTTAAAAAAATTTAACTTATACTTATCCCATATTATCTTCTTTTTGGAACGAAGTGAGTATATACTAGTAGTAATTAGTAAACGATAGCACGACTAGATAGTTTACACCTACAGTACTTCCCAATAGTTTACACACAACTAGCAGAGACCGGCACCAGCCGGAGGAGGCACACGTAATGACATTGCTTAGTCTACCAGTAAGACATTGATCAGACGATTAAAAATACGCATCCTTACCCGAAACACAAAAAAAAAAAACCCGCATAGACCATCATTTCGTGTCAAGCTCAACCTCCCGATGACTGTTGGAGTTCTGGGCTAAAAATATTGCTAGTAATTAACAGAATCGGTCGACCTCAATCAATGTCAAAAAAAAAGGACGAGCTCGAGTTGGACTTTTTGTTGCCACAAAACTGAGACTAGCATACCCTTGGACGGATGAGCTTGTTTTGGACCCAAATCGGCTAAAAAAAAGGTGAGATCGATTGATGCTGCGTTTCACTTCCCCAGAGCTTTATTAGGTTACCCGTTCAGAAAAGGTGCACAAAAGGTTAAGGACTCCTTGGGAACAAAGGAAACTTTTCGGTTTCTTGCACTTTTCTGTGAAAATCGTATATTGTCAAATTTATGCATTTCAAAGGGATTCTTATTTTAACTTTGATTTTCTCTCTCCTCAGGCTCAAAAACTAGATATATCTAAATTATCTACCTGCCTTGGTTTAAAGTGGTTTTCAAGACAATTTTTTCTTTTTAGTTAAAAAGTCTAGTCAATACTTGATACGATTTTAAACCATAAAAAAGGTTTTTAGAAGTTTAAAATTTTTTGAGAAAAAACATAGAGATAGATTATGATATGATGAATCCAAAAAATTGGAGCTCATGAATTTTCTCTAGATGCTTAAAGTATAGCTTTGTTTATCAAAAGATAAAAATGACCTAAAAAGAAAATTTCTAAAACATTATAATTGATTTCTAAATGTGTTTTGAAAACTAACAAAGTAGGGAAAAGGCATGGTAAGCTCATTTGGGCTCTGCCTACCTAGTAGGAAAATGGCTCTTGCTCCTCTAGACTTCTGTAGTGGAGTCGCTCCTTCTATAGTCAATTGGCAAGGTATTGACCGAAGCCGCTCAAGAAATCTTGCCAAACGAGTTCCTAGACTTTGGCACGCAAGTTAGTAAGTCACATTACCAAACTTATACTCTTAATGAAATAGACACGTAAAAGCGTTCTCGAAAAAAAAAACTGTACCACCCTAGGCCAGTCCAAGAATCAAGCAATTAAAAATGCACGTTTGCGGGACAAATTAGAAAAGTGAAAGGCCTTCCCTATGGCAATGTCTTGATGTTTGCGAGGGGTCGAGGACAAATCTCTCGAGTCTCGACGCTTGGGCTAAGAAGTCCCCATTTTAGAAAGGGAAGAACGGAAAGCCCGGTGGTTGAGCGGGCCGAGCTCGACGTTTTTAGTCAGGACAAAATTAGGTCCGAAACCGACTGCCACTCCCTTTGAAGGACGCGCATGACCTGGGCCGAATTCTGTAGACGAAGTAACTTTATTTGGGCTTTGCGTCCCAGACTGCTAAAGCAATGACGTGTGTGATGTGTGGTCCCCTCCACCGCGTCAAGTCAGAACTCAGAAGCAAAGCCAATCACAGATCAATGTGACATCTCCACAAACATCAGAGATTCAGAGCTTGACAAAAGGAGCTTACAGTTGGCTGGCAGCTGCTAGTACTCTAGTGTCAGCTCATGGTAAGATGGCAAGAATCTTTCACAGGAATTACGTAAGAATTTCACAAGAATTAGTTTATTTTAAAAATAAAAAAAAATCCTCCGTTCAAACAGCCCCTTACCTTTTTCCGTCACCAGCTTGCTTGCTTCGTTCTCAAGAGAAGAAGCAAAGCACTCCTACTACGTGATCCTTGGGATAAGCCCGTCAAACGGATCATCATGCTGTTCATTCCTCTTTTCCCGTACCAGTTGCCAGCTTCGAAGTTAGAACTGACGGCCTGGAGTCAGTCCGGAGAAACTCTTGCAAGGACCAGTACGTCGAGCAGGCATGTTGCTTGCACTCCTCTACTGCTAGGCACACTACTGCAGAGGATAGAGGAGTCAGGAGTGTGACCTCTGCTTTGCTAGCTCCTACAGATGTGGACACGGAGGACCGACCCATATCCCATGGCTGGTGCTTGGAAAGTGTTAATGGCATCCATTCCATACTGACGACAGCTTTGCTTACTTCTTGCGATGGAAGTCTGAACTCTGAAAGAGAAGAAGTTCAGTCAGCTTCAGGAATGTGGCAACTTTGGCACTTCGCCATCATTCCGTTTCGACGGAGACGACGGGCCGGGAACACAAGAATCACCAGGTAATTAAAAGTCTGGAAGGACCACTGACGCGAGACCGAGGCTAGGAGCGTTAGCGCAGTAGTGCTCCAAATTTCGCCGTCGTCTACAGGTTGTCAACGTCAACCTTAGGGCACGCATGAACTAATACTGAATCCTTTTCGTACAGAAGGTACGATATACGAAAATGAAGTTGGTTTAGACAAAAGGGAGCTTTCAGATGTCTGAATTTCCATACATCAATCTTAGACAACTAGTATATAATTAATAGTAGAACAATCTGCAAGAGACAATTTATTTATTTATTCTGTTTTTTCAGGAGATTTACTCTGCTTTTAAGAAAGCAATAAGATTATTACAAATTGGGATGCCAGTTAACGCTAACAGAAAAGAAGATGTGTATAGGAGAAGTGAGGAAAAAAGTGAGTTGATTTGGCTTATCATTTCCAAGTCAAGTATTGGCCATAAGCGATGGATCCAATGCACTAACCAAGTTAATTATTCCCAGTAAATTACACGTTTTACTCTACAAAACCGAGGCACCGGACTAGTATTGCTGCAGCGCAACATGAACAACAACAAAAAGGAGCCACCTCCCGTTGCCAGCACAGAGCTAGCGGGCGCACTGAAATCACTTTGAGTGACTCTAGCACTATCTGACGCACCATATAGCAATTAGTGCACTATCTGACGCACTATATAGCACTATACTCCAAAGGATTGGAATTTTCAGATTGGACTACACAGCAATATATAGCAGATGTGAACACAGAGTTGACGAACCGCATATACTCGAGAGTCACCCCGTCGCCTTTTTTTCTCAAAAGGATTGGAATTTTCAGATGTTGGGGCCTTGGGGTTGAGGTGGAGGCAGATGATCGTCTGCCGTTTGCCGGCCCCCATATGCCGCGCCTGTGCCTTGGGTTACCGAGACGTACGGCACATGCAGCGCTACTCGAAGCCTTGTTCTCGTAAGAAAAGACAGACGCGAGACGCGATCAGAAGATGATCGATGACACCTGTCAGAGCCCGACGAGACGACGATGAGCATGGTGTGGAGCCATGGATGGCATGTCCGTTTCGAGCATGGAGCTAGCTAGCCAGGAACGACGGCATGTCCGTTTCTCACCTGTGCCTTGAATCGAGCTAGCTAGCTGCTGCTGGGGCCCGAGGCCTGGGCCCTTCTGATCGATTTCCGGCATCGGCGGCGCGCGTCTGAACCCAAGAAGAAAGGCCTGACTGCCTGCGTGCCTGCATACTCGCCTAGATGTGCGGATCAGTAGTATGTACCGGACGTTTGATCGGTTTTTTTGGCGGATAAGGTGGCTGATGTCGATTTATTTTGCTGTTTTTTTTATAAGACACAAAAACACTGTTGTTTTAGTGGTTGATAAGTCGGCTAATAAGTCAAACGAAGAGGACGGTGGATAGTCGAGAGGATGCTGACAAAGCAGAGCCCACCACAGAGGAAACCTGATGAAATCCCAGACGGAGTTGATCACGGCATCCTCCCATATGCTACGACACGTTGACACACTGATGGCTGAACTTGTTTCTACATGCATGTGTGCGCCCATAAGCTGGGGAGCGGCAAAACGCTCGCAGGAGCATTTTGCAGGCGAACACTACCTTGTCGAGTTCGATCTGAACGACGCTAGCCGCTACTCCATGTACAGTCTATATTATTAGTCCATATTCTGCTTTGCCGACAATGCAATGGTGCATCTCTCTCTCCCTCCCAATCGTGTGTCGTTCGGTTCTGTGGCCATTATCTCACACTTATTGCACATGCAGTCTTTAGCTACGAAAATATAGGGTTATTGGTAGAATAACCGATAACAGGATAAGCCATAATAACTGTGTATTGCTCCACCAGCCGGAACATGCGCCACTAATGGTCATGGTTCTTTAGGGCCAACAATGTTGTCTTTTGCTCCAACACTCTAGATGTACCAAACACTAGCACATCAAGAGTCATTTTCAGAGATGCATATATGCCTCCCCTTTTTGCTCTATCAAAATTCAGTCTCCAAAAATAATTTCTTAGGGCCTGTTTGATTACATTTGTCACTGGCAAATGTTTTGCCACAGACATTTAGCAAAAGATGTCATTTGATTTGGTGTTTGGATGACTTAGCAAATACTTACAGGATCTGTCTGAAATGACTGATTTACCCATCATAAATGACATGCAGTTGTATTTGCCAAGTTGGGTGGGTGAGGGCAATGTGTCCGACACGGGCTCCTAGTTGTATTTAACACAATTTGCCCGCCTCTCATGACAAATGGAAAGTGGCAAAACATTTGTCATTTGCCAAGTTTTGCCAATTATGTTTGGATGCATTTGCCAAAGAATTAACAAAAAAATGTCATGGCAAATATTTTGCCAATGCATCCAAACAAGGCCTTAATCAGCTCACCTCAAGAGATCCGGTGCGTGTAATTGGTTGATGTGGGTTTCTTCCATTGGTATATATATAAAAAAAACTAAAACTATTTTATGCTGTTAAATCACTCAAATGTACTCTAGCAACACTATATACGTAGTGTGGTTTGATTGAGTGCACTTCTTCAGACTTTAAATTGCCGTTTAGAATGGATAAAACAATAAGGTCAGTCTATGGAGAGTTTTATGACGTTGTTTCCAAAATTGCCATGTCATACAAAATGAAATGAAACTCAGACGAAATACTCATTTTTAATGGAGAGTTTCATTCTATAGTTTCATAGGCATTTAATTTCATGACTCATAGAGAGTTGGTATTTGTGCCAAGAAAGTATTATCCCCATGACACTCATTTCTTCTCTCTCTACTTAAATACACTGTCATGTCATCAAAAGTGTTTATGTGGCAACATATTTAATACGAATAAAACTCAAATGACACCCATTGAGTCTAGCCTAAGAATTATGGAGCCCTAATTGTACCACAAGCATTTACTGCGGTCACTGTTAGACCAGGCTTCAACGGTTGACCTGACGACCGACCGGTGCTGCATATGCATAGTTGAATTGAAGTGGAATGGTACGGGACCGGGCGTCACTGTCGCGACAACACAGAGTATCACTGCAAGGAAAATCCCTACTTAAAACTGTCCGTCCTGCTGCATGCTACTACTAGTACAGTACCGGAGGAATTTACGTACGCACTTTGCATCGCATCGCCAATTCGCCTAGACGATGCTAAAAAATAATACAGCGCCATTGAAAGCTTTGAGTTTCCCTTAAGGCAGTCTAGCTCAGACCGAAAACGAAAACGACCTTTCAATAAGTACCATTTCTGTCTATTAACAGTAGTTTTCAGTTATGCATGCAGTGGCTACATAGTGCAGTACTCTTTTCATCTTTCAGGGAGACCGTGTGTACCATCTATCATCGCAGTAATTTTATCGCAGTAATTATACGAGCCAGCAGAATTTTTTTTCGTAGAATAAAGACGACGCCTCGTGCGATGCCATAATGCCAAAAGCACGACCAAGAAGAAGGTGTGACGTTAACGAAAGCGAAGCACACACCAGGGTTCTCACGTTCACACTCTCGCGATCCCTTGCACGTACCCCATTGTGATCCATCTGATCCATCCATGCCGGCTCGCGCGCGCGCCACCTTTAAATACGCGTCTGCTCGATCGTCTCGATCGCACTACGCACACAAAAGCTTAATTTACTACTGCTACTACTACCTACCGCGCGCGTGCACCGGCCGGGCGCCGGCGACCGTGCCACCACCACTACTACCACCAGCATCCAGCAGCAGCATGGGTACTACTAATGCCGCGCATCGACCGGCCGGGCTCCTCCTGCTCTCACCCGCGACCGCCGCCGTCGCGCTCGCGCTGGTGCTGTTGTTGTCGCCGTCCTTGCGCCTCGCCGTCGTCGGAGAGCGCGTCGTCCAGCCGTACGGCGGCGGCGGCGGCGGCGGCGGACCCTGCGCGCTGGCCGTGGCGCCGCTCGGTTACCCCTGCGAGGAGCACCAGGTCCGTCCGACGACGACCTCCTTGTTTGTTTTGACCTTGACGTGACCGTGGACGACGGTGCACCGTCACGCCGTCGCGAATTGAGCGAGCGAAACGTTTTGCATGCATCATATCCTCTGTCTATGGCTCTATCTCGTGAGAAGAAAGGACAAAAGATCTAGAAAGTTTTGATTTTGCGTGTATGTATATAATCCTTGATTGGATTTGATAGATGGATATATAAGTGGATATGTATGTGTATGTACGTAGGTGACGACGGCGGACGGATACATCCTGAGCCTGCAAAGGATCCCGAGGGGCCACGGCGGCGGGGCATCCGCCGGCGGCCGTGGCGGTGGCGGTGCCTCGTCCTCGCGCGCGGGCAGCCGGTGCTTCTGCAGCATGGGGTCCTTGTGGTACGCATGCATGCATGGCGCAAACACTTGTTTATGTTCTCTCTCACGTTTTGTTTATCTATTTTTTCGTCTGTTTCATGTGCTTGGCACCAATGGCTCAATCGTTTCATGTGCCGGTGCATCGGTGCAATGCATTTTCCTGGCGAGCTACAGCTTCCTGCCTAGTGCACACCTCCTCTTTGTTGCACCGCTTTTAGGCTTTTCGCTAGCTTTACATTACAACCAAACATATATAAATCAATAATGCGTTATAGACTTATATAGTATGTCAGTACTGCAAAGAGTGTACATAACTGAGATACAATGGTGAGATATTCTTAAAAAAAAATACAGTTCTGGTTTTTTTAGAAGTCAAATAATTTAAATTCGGACTAAATTTATATAAAAAATATAAACATTTATAATATGAAATTAGTATAATTAAATTTATTTCAAAATATATTTTTATAATAAATTAGAGGCATAAATATTAATATGTACTATTTAATATAAAATTAGTTAAATATGCATGATTGATCAGTATGGTTTGTATAGCTGCTATTCTTTTAGGGATAGATACTCCCAAAAGCCAAAAGGAATAGTGTGCTGCCTTCCGCTTCTGCCAGTACTCAACCAACACCGATGCTCCTCTCGGTGCGATAGGGCTGTCCAAGTGTCCAGTACTCCGATCCAGTCCGGATCCAGAACGCTCCAGTCAGTGCCAGATCGGGACAGATGCCGCTTGTCTTGGTGCTGCGTGCATGCTACGGTCTTTTGTACGCATCAGATCGACAGAAGAAAGCTGACGTAACATGCATATTATCGATCATCTGGTGTGGTGCAGGACGGCATGTCATGGCTGCTGGCCTCGCCGGAGGAGTCGCTGCCGTTCATCCTCGCCGACCGCGGCTTCGACGTCTGGATCGCCAACAACAGGGGCACGCGCTGGAGCCGCCGCCACGTCTCGCTCGACCCCTCAACCCGGGTACGTACGTACTGTAGTAACAACAAGTTGCATTGGTCGCATCGCATCGCATCGCGCTGCTGGCATCTGTTCTGTTGTTACTGTTCCACTGCCACTCACACTAGCCGCTTTCTGCTGCTGCTGCTTCTTCTTCTTCAGCTCTACTGGAACTGGTCCTGGGATGACCTGGTGGTCAACGACTTGCCTGCCATGGTTGACTTCGTCAACGCACAGACCGGGCAGAAGCCTCACTACATCGGACACTCCATGGTATGTACGGGTGTTTGTGGTGCATGGTCTGTAAAGACGACTCAAGTCCTGATGAGCTCTCTCTCTGGTTTCATCAGGGGACGGTGGTGGCGCTGGCCGCCTTCTCGGAGGGCCGGGTGGTGGACAAGCTGAAATCCGCGGCGCTGCTCACGCCGGTGGCCTACCTCGCCCACATCACCACCCCCATCGGCATCCTGCTAGCCAAGGCCTTCGTCGGCGAGGTAAACACACACACTCTGCTCTGACGCAGCGACCCGTTTCGTTTCTCCTCCCTGCGGCGAACTCTGCTCTGAAATCTAATGATCTGACTGACACCAACACAGGCGCTCTCGGAGCTCCTCGGCGTGGCCGAGTTCGACCCGCTAGCGTACGTACGGCGTCCTCTCGCACCTGCACTACACATTGCAGATCGATTCAGATTCATCTCTCCGTTTTTGGACTCGATCGATCACCATTACCTTACCTGCTCTGTTGATTGATGATTGCTGCATGCGCATGCAGGCCGCCGGTGACGAACCTGATCAGGGCGTTCTGCCGCCGCCCAGGCATGAACTGCTACGACCTCCTCGGCTCCATCACCGGCAACAACTACTGCCTCAACAGCTCGGCGGTCGACGTCTTCCTCAAGTACGAGCCCCAGCCGACCTCCACCAAAACCATGGTCCACTTCGCACAAAGTACGTAATTGTTATGATCGACGAACAACAACACTTCAGTTCCGATCCTCGCTAGCTAATCTCTTTCTTCAATCTCACAGCAAGCACGTATGTAATTATGACGAGAACAATTAACCTTCAATTGCATTTTTGCAGCCGTGCGCGACGGCGTGCTGACCAAGTACGACTACGTGCTGCCGGAGCGGAACATCGCCAGCTACGGGCAGGCGGAGCCGCCGGTGTACCAGATGTCCGGCATCCCGGCGAGCTTCCCGCTCTTCCTCAGCTACGGCGGCCGGGACTCGCTCGCCGACCCCGCCGACGTGCGCCTCCTCCTGCAGGACCTCCGGGGCCACGACCAAGACAAGCTCACGGTGCAGTACCTGGACCAGTTCGCGCACCTCGACTTCATCATCGGCGTCTGCGCCAAGGATTACGTCTATAAGGACATGATCGCCTTCCTCAACCGCTTCAATTAACTAGTCCAGTCCAGTGACTATTGAGTCTTCACTCTTCAGACCCAGTCACCAAGAAGGATTAAAAAAAAAAAAGGTCACTGCAGGGCGTGAATCAACATTGTTCATACATACTCCGTATAGATGATCAGAGGTTAAAAGCATACATGTGAATAAGTAATTTTTAATACTACTAGGTGTCTAGTAACTAGCTAGTAGCCAATTTCAGTTGGTGTCATGGAGAAGGGTGATCACCGGAACAGCGGTGAACCCAGCCTGTCGTCAATCCTCAATTCGTCACACTGTATTGCAATTTGCAACACTGAGCGGCTACTAAAAGAAAAAGTGATAATAGCAGCTCATCAGCTTTTGATGTGTACCTCTGTCCATGTCTGTTAGCAACCAATTATCTATGCGTGTACAACAATAACAGTACAAAGATAAGCACAATGCATCTATCAGTACACACTACGTACAATACAAGCAGCAGCAGTTCAACGCTCATCAGCACAGCGCTGCACAACCCGCGTTGGCATCAGCCTGAGGCGGGCAGTCCGACGACAGGTACATCGACGACGGGACAAGCCACGTCTTGACGACACGATTCTTCTCGCCGTCGACAAACGCCCACGCTCCGGTGACCTCCTTCCTCGCCAGGTCATACTCCAGGAGCTGGAGCTTCGACGCCGACCAAACGTACACGGCGTCCTTCTCCGGTGCAGCGCCAGGAACCTGGCCTCCTCGCTTCCCTGCTTGCTGCACCCTCCTTCCACCTCCACGACGTCGCCGAGCTTGGCCGCGTGCTTCAGCCGCCAATGGAGCGCGTCAGGTGACTCGCCGTCGAGCACCCAGACCTTGAGCTGCTGCAGCGCGCCGCCGTCGGTGGCCACGTAGTGCAGCTTCCCCGCTGAGTGCGCGAGGCGGCCGTCGACGCCGCCGCCGTTCGCGGGCTCGGGGAGCTCGGCAACCGCGCACGCGAGGTTGCCGGCGTCGGTGACGTCCATGCGCACGACGCAGTCTGGGTCGGAGGCGAGGACGTAGACGAAGCCAACGTGGGAGTGGACGGAGCCCGAGAGCGAGGCTGCGGGCACGCCGAACTCGGCGTCGTGCAGCGCCCATGCTCGCGTCTCCGACGAGTACACCTCCACCTCGCCGCCGCGGTCGCGCCACCGCCCGGTGAAGTTGACCACGTGGTAGCCGCCGCCGGAGCCAGATGAGGACGACGACGGGTCGAAGGCGAGCATGGACAGGCGCGGGTCCTTTGACGGCGGCGGTAGCGTCGCCCAGCGCCTCGTGACGGGGTCCACGACGTAGAACTTCCTGGTGCCGGCGGCGGCGGCGCGGAGGAGTAGCAGGCCGTTGTAGGCGTCGCAGACGACGGAGACGTCGAGGTACGGGAAGAAGCCGAGGTCTCGGTCCCGGAGCATCCCGACACCACCGTCACCGCCGGCGCCGGAGTCCGCGCACGCGAACCGTGGCCGCGCCTTGCCGCGGGCGGCGGAGGAGTCGTCGGGAAAGTAGACGACGGACAGCTGCAGCGGGAGACGGCGGCGGAGGTAGTCGTCGGCGACGGTGGCGCACCAGGTTTTGGACACGCACTTGGACCGCGCCACTGACTCGACCGGCAGCCGGAGGATGATCTCTGTCAGCATGTCGTCGCTCAGGCTGGCCACTGCCATGGCATTGCTTGCCTCTCCGGCCGCCGCGGAGCTTTTGGTGGTGTCACTGTCAGTGGAAGAATGCCTCTTCAGGATCTCCATCGTTCCGTTCCGTTCCCGGCTTGGCGAAGCAAAAGCAAGCGAAGGTGACGACTGACGACAGAATGTAAACGAACTCGATCGTAGAGAGGAAGGATTTGATGCAGGATTGCAGATGCAATGCTCATTTGCTACTATACTACCGAGTTCACTGGGCCGGGCTATATATAAAAACAGGTGGCTCTTCTGATAACCAACGAGAAGCAGGAGCACGGAAGGGTTCGCCGGCCGGTGACGACTGACGCGGCCATGGAATTGTTTTCCCTTTTTCCCCTCTTGGCACCGGCTCCAACTGTCGGAACCATGCATCTCGCGAGCGGTGGTCGCGGGGTCGGTCGAGTCGCTATCCGCTGAAGCCTTCGTGTTCGCCGTGCCACGTAACGCCCAGGTGTCCCGCTCCGCTCTCGCAGTTGGTCCAGACTTGCAGTCCGTTCGGGTTTCTCTTCCTGCGTCTCTGGCCTGTTCCATAGCGACCCGACTGTCTCCGTGGCCGGGTGGGCGACGATCGAGGAGGGCCGCACCGCGCACGGTCGTGCTGCGCATGTATCTGTTCTGCGATCTGCTGCGTGCGTGTATCGTCACTTCGTCAGCCTGCTGATCTGCACGCACCGTAACGGAGTTGAGTGTCTGCTAATAATCAGGGCAGCGATAGATGGTGACGCGGTGGCGTGTGCACGTCTAACTCAACACGAGGAGTATATAATCTATTTATATAATCTTACTAGTTAGTACTGATTTCCATGTTTAGAGATGAAGATGTACAGTATAGCCCAACAAGTCCGAGAACTGCTCATTGACTTTATTTTTTCTCAAAAAGAAAGAAAAAACATCCGGTTGTTGAAACATCTTCGTGTTCATCATTTAAAAAAAAAGCTAAATAAGAAGAGCCACCTATATTATATTAAAAAGACAAATTAAATCTAGACTAAGGAAAATAAGTAGATACGACAACTGCGGGTCGAACTGAAACATCAACATACATATAAAACCTGACTCATGGAAAGAAAAAAGAAACAACTCTGCCGACCGAAATAGGACATCGACGCTCGCAGTAAATAATTAGAACACGCTTAGCTGCACCGACAACCCCGACGGACAGCCGTAAGATGAAACCGCCATCTTGCGCCGACCATATGTCTCCACACCGGGAATTCATGATTTGATGTTTTTTTCCCGCTACTCCCTCCATCTTAAATTATTAAATATTTTATAAGAATCTTGAAGAGTTAAAATATATCCTATTTTAAATTATAAAGATTTATGACATCGAATAGATATATTTTAAAAATATAATTGATAAAAAATTTAATAATACTAAGTTGACATCATAAATGTTATTATACTATCTTATAAATTTGGTTAAACTTAAGATACTTTGACTCACCAAAATGTTTAATATGTCTTATAATTTAGGATCAAGAGAGTACTGTTTTCTTATTGGAATGGACTCATCTAGGCCTTGCTCCGGTTGGTGAAATATACAGAAACCTGAGAAAAGAGGAGACCATTCGTATGCTAGCAAGGGCAAAATTGAGGACTCAGCTCTCACGAGAATGGCTCTCATATGAGTGTTTGCTAGCATGTTCGTTAGCATAAATAATTGAAATTACAATGGTCCGTTGATAGGAAGAAGTAAATTGGAACAGCCTTTCTTTTATTTTTTGAACAGTAAGAAAGGAAGCAAATTGTCTACAAAACCGGTTAGTGCTAGCAGCTTGATCTGCATTACACACGAGGCTTAGATTATACTCCCTCCATATTGTAAAAGAAGTCGTTTTGGATAAAGATACGATCTCTATTGTATTAACTTTGACTTCATATTTCTTTAGACATATTTATTTAAAAATTGTATATGTATGTTTTTATGAACATATTTCTTTAAAAATATTTATTTAAAAATGATATATGTACTCCCTCCGTCTCAAATTATAATTTGTTTGACTTTTTCAACTCCAAATTTGACCACTTGTCTTATTTAAATTTTTGTACAAAATATCACTTTCTTTTGTTGTGTCTTGCTTATTTAATAAATGATATACAAGAATGACTTAAATTTGATTATGTTTGTACAAATTTTTTGAATAAGACAAGTGGTCAAAGTTGGGATAAAAAAAGTCAAATAAATTATAATTTGAAACAAAGAGAGTATGTTTTTATGAAAGTAAATTTTAAGACAAATCTTTTTGTATGGTTTTTACATTTTTAAATTTAACAACCTAAAAATTATTCATGATTTATATTTCTAATGTTTGATCATTTTTTTTATCTAAAACAACTTTTTTATAATATGGAGGGAGTATATGTAGATTATTGGTCTGAACTACTTCCCACCCCCGGTTAACAGAACTTTTTTTTTTTTGAGGAAAACAGAAGGGGTTTGCACCCCTACTGCAAATTATATAAATAAAACAAGATAAAAAGTACTCCCTCCATCTCAAATTATAAGTCATTCCAAAAATCTTGGAGAGTCAAAGTTTTATAAAGTTTGACCAGATTTATATAATATGATAATAATATATTTGATACCAACTAAGTATTATTAGATTCTTTATTAGTTATATTTTCATACTATACCTATTTGATGTAATAGATCTTTATGTTTCTCTTTATAATCTTTGGTCAAATTTAAAATGCTTTGACTCTCCAAGATTTTTTGAATGATTTACAATTTGGAGGAGAGAGTACAAGACAAACAGAAGTTTGATTTACGGAACAACCTTTCCAAAAAAGCCCCGTCTTTTTAAAAATATAAATAGTTTCAGACCGAATTCATCGGGGAAATTTGGGAAGCATGAGCACGTGTCGACAATTTTGGAAGACCGTCCTTTTGTTTTTTTTGAAAAAGTAAAATCGAAGACAGCAAGGCCCCACAAAACCAGAGGCCAGCGTCTCACGTGGTGCTGACGCTCGGGGCCACACCGTCAGGCGAATGGCCCACATCGTTTTCCTCCGCACGGTCGCCGCCGACCTCACCGCCGGGAAGCCGCCGCTGCGGGGCGTCCCGGCGTCGGCGCCACTCTCCGCGGCAGCCGCGGCGATCCCGGCGTCGCAGGAGGCCGACGTGGCCGTCTGGCGCGACGGCGCGTCCCCTCTGGCGCCCGCCGCGGCCACCGTGATCGGCCTGCTCAGCTCCCTCGACGTCGTAGCGTTCCTGGCATCCCACCTCGGCGACGCGACCGCGGCGATGAGAACGCCCGCTGGCGACGTGGTCGCGCACGAGCCGGCGCTCGTGCGGGAGGTCGAGCCCCACACGAGGTGATGCGCGACGCGACACGTCATTTGGCGGAATCAACTCGGCTGTTCCCTCCCTGATCCATGCCATTTCTTGTCTAAAATCTGAATAGTAATCTGCATGATATCATCTTCTCTCTACAAGCCAACATTTCATCGCATTTCCTTTTGCTCATCTCGTTCTACAACCATGGCAATGCGCCAATGCCAATGCCATTGCGTGACTTTGTTGTGAAGCTGGTATTGGCGATGTGATTCAGCTTTTCAATTCGTGCGTGAAAAGGTTGATCGAAATAGTGGAGCTAATGAAGCAAGGAGCAAGGCGGGTGTTGGTGCGCAAGAACATCACGGAAGCGTGCACCGTGGTGGACAAGAAGCCGTTCGCGCCATTCTACAAGGCCGCGCTGAAGATCACGGGGACGCCGAGGGTGGCAGCAGCCTCGGCGAAGGCCATCGTCGGCCGACCACAGCCGGCGTTCGGCTGCGACAGGTACTGCTGCCTGACGCGGGAAGACATCATCCGCTTCCTGATCAACTGCCTCGGCGCGCTGGCGCCGACGCCGCTGCAGTCCATCTCCTCCCTCGGCGCCGTCAACCGCGGGTACGCCCACGTGGAGGCCTCGTCGCCGGCCATCGAGTCCTCGTGGACGGTCCCCTCCGAGCCCCGCGCCGTCGCCGTCGTGCAGACGAACCGCGATGGCTCGCACAAGGTCCTGGCCGACGTGTCCGCGCACAGGCTGTGGCGTCGCGACTACGCGGCCGCCGCGGACTCCATGGCTAGCCTGTCGTCCCTCAACTTCGCCGCGGGTGTCGACGGGCACGGAATTGCGGCGCCGGATGAGGTCGCGTTCGAGGCCAGCCTCGTCGGGCAGATGATGATGGCGAGCCACGGCGGGAACGCGGCGCTCAGGTGCAGGAGCACCAGCTCGCTCGCCGCTGTCATGGCGCAGATGCTGTCGTACAGGACCACGCACGTCTGGGTAACTGACGGCGAGAATGACATCTTGGTTGGCGTTGTTGGTTACATGGAGATCTTCAATGCGGTCACCAGGGGTGTTGCTCCTCCAGCTTGAGTGTGCTCTTTCTGAGTTTAGGAAATTTTAGAGGGAAGTTTGATGGCGATTTGCTTCATTGATTGCTGATTTTCTAATTACAATTTAAGTATAGTAGCCTTATAGTTCTCCCAAGTTTCAACGTTTTTCCCTGTAGGTGTTAGGTGACTGAATGAGCAACTGAGCATATACTTTTGGGTCAAAAACATGATGCCCAATGAAAACTCGTCGTTTTTTTTGAACAGAGAAAGCTTATTTCTGTTATCCCCATGCTCAGGCAACATGACTATTTCTTCGGTAATAAGCAATTTAAAAGGCTCAAGAAGGTGTCTCAGCATAAGTATATCAGATAAAATGATGGATTACAATATCTTTATAATAATCTCCTGCTAGAATCAACAGAAGGGAAATTCAAATAAACCTTTCTGTTTAGAGGAAATTCAAATACAGATATCTGACAGTGAAAACAAATATCCTCATGGATAACAACGGTAGTGCCATTACACAGGAACATTACACTAATCCTTCCTCAGTTCAATGCACTCTCGGTGTGTGCCAGAGCTGTTGATGACTACAATTTCCAATCTATCTCCCTGCAAATTTCATGGAACAACAATATTGGGTTCAGAAATTTGGTTAGTCGTCACTAATAATATGTGGAAAGCTAAAGTGCAGGAAAATGGCATACAGTGTATATGTCTCGTTCAGTGGCTGATGCAAAAACATCCTTCACCAGATCAACAGCATCAGATTCAGACAAGGGTGTCACTGCATCCTGAACGAAAAGCAAAGAATAATGTGTTACAAGTCATACACAGTTGTTTATTCAATTATTCTCATGTGCTTATCATTGGCTCCTATTGGCCATTGCAAGGCTAACAAAACATCCATATAAGTGGAGTAAGCAGTTCAAATTTACGAGAGCCTTTCCTTCGAAATTTAAATTTGTCAGAGCTAGAACTCACCTGAGCTGGCAGTAGGAGAGGACTTGGGGATTTCAACTGGTTGTCAAGAACAGGCATCATCAACGCTGAACCTGTTCCCTGAGCACTATAACCTGTCCTCTCATAAGACCCAACAGCATCGTATGTAAAGACACATCCTTTACCTGTCAGAGGAGAAGAGAGGCTAAGATGCATGATCACATTGAACAGCCAATGTAAACTAGTACTCAAGTCATTCTCTACCTTGGGTGTCCAGTCCGGCCAACACATTGAAAGTGTAGTATGGGAAGAATCTCTTGTAGTAGAGTGTGTTTGACAGAAGTTGAGCCATTGCTGGGCAGCTCATCTTCTTGTTATTGTTGTGTTCATAGATCTGAAAAGGTGGAAATACAAAAAAGCATCACAAACCTGTACTGATATGGTTCAGGGTGACACAACATTTAGCTGCATTATTCTAGCGGCCAATGTAGTTATAATCAAAACTGAATAATACAGAGCTGTTGAAAACACAATTCTTGGGAACTGGTGGTCCTTTTCTCAGGGAAAGTTAGAGCACAGAGTTTTCTTTCTTAGGAAAACACGACCTCTCAGTTTTTAAACTTAAGAGAAAAATGGAAAACATGACACAGTCAATCAACACACTCATGTTATTGCAATAATAAGGTTGATGTGGTCAACCGCAAAAACACAATAACCTTAACAGAGGTCTCATAACTAGTTCAACAGCTCAAGGAATCAATAGCCTTAGTTAACAGAGGTCTCACAACTAGTTCAACAGCTCAAGGAATCAATAGCCTTAGTGACTTACTAATTCCTTGGCAGACAGAGCCTTCTGCAAAGCTTTGATATCACCTTGGAACCCAGACGAGGCCAAAACACATTTGTCTGCCCTGTTCGCAAGGAAGCAGAGAGAGAACATTAGCAATTCAGCACATTCATTCAGTGATAATATTGGAGAGGCATTTCTGTGACTATATAAAAATAAAGCAGATTCACTTTGGAAGACAATTTGCCGAGAGAATGTCAAAATCACCAAGCTGCAGTCCAAAACAAATATTATATGATGGTTACTTCTGAAATCTGTATATAATGATGCTTTGGAGTAATCATATTTTTTCATCTATAAATACAAATCTCATTTAGGACTAGGCGCCATACTTTGTTATGTTCCCACAATATAGTTAAAAAACACGGTAGATCCCGATAGCACCATTATTTGAGTTTCTTTATATTCATATATAAGAGGTCATGATAGCACCATTATCAGTGTATGTCATGATAGCACCACTATAAGCTCCATCTTTAGAACACATACAATTCGACTAATGATAATTTTGACAACTTAAATTCAAATATGTTTTTTCTGAAGGAGCTAAATTCAAATATGTGGTTAAATATGCTTCGAAGACCATTTACATATCCAGAAGCACTGGATTGTGACCAGATTAGTAGCAGTAAAGTTTAGCCTAAACTGTTGCAAGTTCTGAACAAACTGAATACTGAACACTAAATTTCAGAAATCAGAACAGAGATTACTGATTTCCAGCAGTAATGAAACAATGACAGAGGAGGCACAAATAATGCTAGTTTGAAGCACACGCGAGGACCTACAAGACTAACGGAACCCGAAAGCAGGGTGCGGGATCTCAATTCAGAGGTACCGAATTCGACCTTACTCTGAATCAACAACGACACTCGATACACGAAAAGCTAGAGGTTCAGATACATACAGCTGGGCGATCTTGGAATGGTCGCGGGACAGGATGCTGTAACCGACGGAGAGGCGGGTGTCGGCGGCGACGACGCAGTAGTCGGCGCCGGCGACGGCCACGCACGTGCCGCCGTTGTTCTCGTACGGGCTGAACCTCGCCATCGCCTCCGCGTGCTCCCGAGATTCACTGGTGTGGTGCCCCGCCCTCACGCCCTGGCGACGCTGCTGCTTGTGTGCTTCGGTGGCGGTCGGATCTCTTCTGGAAATTCCAAGCGCCGTCAGGGAAGGGGAAGCGAGGCTCTCGATTTGCTTATAGGCGGCTCCGGCACCGGCTCGCCGCGGTAGTCGAGTCGAGTTCTTCTTGGGATCTTTCTTCTTGTGCTGCAAGAAGAGAATCCGGCTCGGTCGCTTTCTTCGGGATGGACTCGTGGTGGGCTTAGATGGGCCGAATTTCGGACTATGAAACTCGTGGCAGGGGCCCAATAGGCCCAATTAGGTCGTACATCCAGAAAAAAAACAGGCCCCACAGGGAAATGTTTTAAAAGACGTTTTGTTTGGTCCGTTTTATAATGGCTACATGCGCATTTTCAAGACGTTTTTTTTCTAATAAATAAGCAGCTAACTTGCAGATATTGGGTGGTGAAAGCCTTGTCGATAGCCACAAGAAAGTTAGAGCTCTAGCTACATGCACGAGTATTTGCAAATTAATCCGTGACTTATATGATTGGGATGGCTCTATATGTGCCGCTTTTTGATAGAGTTGGAGCACTAAAACATGGCTCTTAGTGGCGAAGCCAGGCTTGAAGACCATCGGGGTCTTGGTTGAAGCTAACTAGGGTCATAGGAGCAAATAATAGTCATGTATAGTAATTTTCTCTTTGATTCTCAAAATCTGTCGGGGTCAGCTGACCGGAGTTGCAAGCCTTAGCTTCGCCACTGATGGCTCAAGGTTATTACACCTAGAATAGCTCCGGCATCCAGAAACACCTCTCCTCACTCCCATTTGGTGTGGCTGCCAACGGAGCCGGAGCCTTAGGGATGCAAAGCGGCAACCCGCGAGCTTACATATAGACTCAATTTTGCTGGTAACCGCTTGAACCCGTAAAAATTAAGCCTATATGTGGGTTCGCGACCCACCTGCATCCCTACGGAGCCTAAAGAGTCCTAATTAAGTAGGGCTTAGAGTCAAACACGTAAAGATCTAATGCGGCTTCTAGAAGTGAAAGAAAAAGAATATTGGTGACCTTTTTTTAAAAAAAAGGTTATAGTTCTATATTAGTTAAAAATGGCATTCGCATAAGCACGAGGCAATGGATTTAAGCACAAGCACTTGGTATGCGTACGAAGTACGGCCCCGGCCTGGCAGTACGTACGAACATCATCATTAACTGAAAAATCATCGGTACGACCCCACGTACGACATCATGATCATGTGTACCAAAGGCCCCGTTTGGTTTACGGGGAAAACAAAGGAAAAGTAAAGGAATGAGATTCCTATAGTATTTTTCAATGTATTAGCGTTTGGAACAAAGGAACCAGCGTAAATCGTTCTGGAGGAAAGGGTAACAGACCTGTACTTTTGAAGGAATGAAAAAATGAGCTCATACCTCATAGAAATATTTCCTGTGGTTCTCGCGTCCTCTCGCTCACTAATCAAGACGTTTTCTGACACGTTTAGGTGTTGTAGTGGATGAACAGCAGCACATGCCATTGGGACACGTCAAATCATATGTCACTTTGTAACATAGTTAGCTCTTATTTAACTCTAATCAAATATGCTCAGTACAAACCTGTAGATTCCTACGTTATTAGTATTTCTGTGTTCCAAACATCTATTTCTATAAAAAACCTGTTTTTTTTAATCTTCTGTTTCACACATCTATTCCTTTCCTATTCTTGTATTTTTTTCAATTTCTATATTTTACGTTTATACGTTCCAAACAGGTCCCAAGTGTTTGGCTTGCCCGCCTGTCGCACCCGGACCCCGCACGACCCCGAGATCACAACGACGGTCGTACTCACGTCGTACGCATGCATAAAAAAAGTATCTACGTGTCCTCATGCATTTCGCTAACGAATTAAGCTTGACGTGAAAATGAAATGCTGCCTTTTTCCGCCCTCCTTGAAATACAAATATTTTTGTATTAATATAACATATAATATCTTAAAAAGTACCGTACAATATATAGCGCTTGTCCGTACTAGCACACGACTAGACACTACTCCCTCTGTCTCATATAAAGTGCCGTTTTTGATTTTTAAACACTGTGTTTGACCATTTATTTTATTCAAAATATTTTTATAAAATATAAAATAAATAAATTATTATTAAAATATCTCTGATGATAAAACAATTTACGGAAAAATAAATAATATATATACAAAAAATTTGAATAAGACGAACATTTAAATAAGATGACATAAATTCTAAAGTGACACTTTTAATGGGACGAAAAGAGTACGACACTAGCGCATGAACCAGTATATAATGATTTAATTTTTGCTGATTCTAATAGCAACCCATAAAATTAAACATGTCAGCCTATTTGTATCCCTACATAGTTTAATTTGTATCCCTACATAACGCTCAAAGGAGATCATTAGCGACTTTGTACTAGCCTATATCAGTTGCCACGTTGGTCGGTTGCATATGCAGCGTATACTACAACCAAACATGAAGTTCCGGTAAGATATGCCCATGTGAACCAAGGGATTACGGGCCTAAGACGTTGAACCAAACCTCGCCTTAGAGTAACTTCAACGGTTTTACAAATAGATTTCGTATTCTTGTTTTTTTTTAAAAAAGTCTAAAAATCTTCTATCCAACGATTTGACAAATAGACTTCGTATTTTTATTAACTTGACAAACACCGTATGATATTTGACATATATGTCAAACTGCAGTTCGCTTGGCAATCGCCCCGCGCTACTCCCGCGGGATGTTTTCCCTTTGCGCGTACAATTTTTGCCAAGTGAATAATGGGAAATCGTTGGAGATTGACTCTTTTTACCTTTGCTATATTCATTGGGGACTTGACAAATTCCTAATTTTGTCAAACAAAAAATGCAAAACCGTTGGAGTTGCTCTTAGTAGTTCTGCCCTTGGATTAGATGATTTTGATCGGAGCCACTTTGCAAACCAAACATATGTTAGGCCTCAGGATGAGAGGGGATAGAATGGAGAAGATTGACGGGCGGACGGGGAGAGGAGGAGTGGAGGAGTTGCGTGGTGCGACGGGGCAAGGAGTCGAGTGTGCGGGCTTGCAATGGAAGAGAGGAGTTGAGGCTTGCAATGGCTGATCGAGTCAATGATCCATTTAGGTCTGGTTGGGATACACATGTATCTAATCAAACCACATAGATAGGAGTGGATTGAAGTGAAAGTTAGTTTAAATACACTCCAACGCATGTGGTTTGAGGGAGATACATGCGCATCAAAAAAAATCTTAAGGTTATATGGATAGGATTGGGATGTAGGCTCTATCAAGTCGGCGCTTTATTTATGGGTCGGACCGTGTCGCTCGTCGGGCATGGAGAGTAGCCCAGATATGGTATGCTATTCCAGGCTGGGTTGGCACGACCATGGGAATAGAGGAGACTCGGCCAGGCTAGGCTTGGACCGAGACAAAAAAAAAACCCCAAACCTCGTATCGGGTCACACTGGGCTACGAGCTACATGCACGTCTATAGTACTAACAATAATGGATCCAAAACAAAACCATAACATCCATCATTTCTCTCTCCATGTCTCAGACCAAACACAAAACAAGGACCAGCATGTCAACCACATATAATGAATGAAATGCAATTATTCTAAACAAATAGTTAGATGATGTGACAACATATGGGTAAGTTTGCTTAACTATTAAGGGTGTCTTTAGTGCAATGCTCGCATGTTGTAAGAGGAGTCACCACAACAAAAATAGCCAGCTAGTGCGTGCTTACTCCTTTAGGTTAGAACCGTTCTTTGCTTGTAGGAGTACTAATTAAAGCGCTTAATTAGAATCGTTCTTTGCTTGAACCCTCTTTTCTCATGTCGGACCATTCGTTATAGATTTATATTAATTTATTTATTTACTTTTATTAAAAGCGCTTAATTAGAACCGTTTTATTTGAACTGGTATTTGTATTGTGTGCAAATAAATTAAATATATATGCATGCTGTAGCAAATGAACCCGTTGGGTGATTCGATTTTTCTATATTATTTATTCTAGGAGAAATATGGCCCTATTGTACATGTACTTTGTCAATCTCAGAATCTGTAAAGTTGGTCTCTCAAATGTGTTCATTATCGGTTAAATAAATTAAAGTGTGTGTATATATGTGTGTGTTTATAGGATTGAATAAGCGCGTGTGTTCATCGTCGATTAAAAACGAAATTACGAAAGTAAGTGTATACATATATGCATGCTGAGCGCATGCGCATTGCGGCGACTTTACAATCTCATGTTTGGGTTAAAAATATTATGCAGGTCATTCATCATGTAAGCACTACTAGCGCCGGTCCTAGGATTTCAAGGGCCCTCTGGCGAACTCGTCGCAACGGCCTTTAAACCAAAAAAAATCTTACAATATATAGATAAATTTTACTTGTATAAAGGGGAGCAAATCCAATAACAATTTTTTAATTTAACATGTCTAATTATTATCGAGAGCAGAAACAATGTAGACTATAAAAAATATATTGGTACTTGCATAACTAATATGATTATCTTAAATAAGAATAGAACTCCATCATATTCATCACTTCTTATAAAAAAGATATTTCTTCGAGCGTTTCTTGATGCAAAATCATCAATGACGGTATTAAGATCAATAGTGTCAAGATATCTCAAATACTATACAAATAATTATTAATTAATTTGGATAAAAAATTAAATAACCAAAAGAAGAAAGCAATCCGGTCAATACCTCTGTCACTCTGATCACCTATCAGTCCGTCACGGCGTTGTGATCCCTGATTCCTCTCGCCTGGAGACTAGAGCAGCGAATAGCGTTCAGCGCTCTACGGTCTCGAGGGCGAGGGCACGAAGCTTGAGGCTTCACGCGATCGTGCGGTGCGGAGGATTGCGGGCAGCGGGTGGCGCGGCGGCTTCACGCAAGTAGGCGAGGCGACGCGATCGTGCGGGGCTACGAGCGGCTCCACGTCTCCTTGATGACAGATTGATAGGCTAACAACATGTTGGGATGTATACAATGTAGGTATAGTGGTATTCTATACATGGGCTTGGGCCCCTCAAAGTCAGGGACCCTCGGCCGTCGCACAAGCTGCCCTCCCCCTAGGGCTGGGCCTGAGCACTACATATATGGAACGGTGACGTGGTTGACGGGGGTAAAGGATGCTGAGCTTGTGGCATGTAGTGGAAGAAGAAGAAATAAAGTGACCTTGTATTTATTTTAAGTATGGGCTCGGTTTAAAGAGTTGTTTTTGAAGAGAATTTGGCTTTGATTCTCCTATTAAGACCTAAGAGGACGGAACAAGTTTTTCTTTTCATGCATGGTTTCTATAAGAGACCGGAGAAATGTTTCTACTTTTTTTAATCTTAGAATCACCCGGGCCGGATTCCCTATAGAAACCATTACTTTTTTTCAATTAGTAGGGAAAAACATATTGCATAAGGATCCCTATATTAATAAAAACACGTCTCGTAAGCTCGACCAAAAAATAAAATCTGTATCCGAAGTGAGACTTTCTCTAGTGCAAATTCTCGTCCAAGAGCAACTCCAAAAGACTCTTTTATATTATTTGTATTGATAGAAACATATTTTTTGTGAAGAAGCCCTCTAACCACTTCAATTAGATGGTCAAACATTGTTATATTCTATTTCGGATATATAGCGGGGCGTTGGCTCTCCAAAGTGTAGATAAGACAGAGAAGATGTTAGAGAGTAAAATTATATAAAAACAAATTTAATTTAAATGACTTTCCAAATGATCACTACTGGATACTCTAGCTCTCTCCGGCCCAGATGATTAGAGAGTGATTTTAAGAAAAACTATATCGGAGATGCTCTAACTCTCTCCGGCCCATGTGTTGATCCACACTCTAGAAGAGTACTGGTCGGTTTTATTAAGGGTATGTTTGTTTGGGACTGCTCCACGAACTCTGCTCCACAAACTCCACAAACTCCACTGTAGAGCAGCTCCACGAACTCTAGTTTTTTGTGGAGCACCTCTTTAGGTGCTCTCACAACTCCACTTTTTTTCTGGAGAGGTGCTCTCACAACTCCACTTTTTTTCTGGAGCTGTGTGCGTGGAGCTGAAACCGTTTAGCTAAAAAACGTAGAGCAGAGCTGAAAAACGTGGAACGGAGCAGTCCCAAACACAAACAGGCCCTAAGAATAGATATATCACTACTAGAATGGTGGACTTCTCCTAGTGTTTTTAAGTAATAGTAAAATACTACAACTAGTCATAACATATGGGAAATTTTACTAGAAGACATTTACTAGAAAAAGTTTATACTAAATTTTAACTACCAAAACATTAGGAGAACTCCACCTCACTAGAATAACTTTTAGATTGTGTTAGTGTATGGACGTGAATTGTTCAGTGGTGAACGGAGGGAGGGGTAGAGCGCAAAAACTCTCCCATGCTAAAGTAATTAATTTCCATTGAAATTTTCAGTTCCAACCAATTTTTGACAAAAAGTGCACCGTTGGTTTCCCATATAAACAACAAAATATTCGCAATTCTAGCTCCACCACCACCCGCGCTTAGTATATAGCATGTGTCTAGCCACAAAACAAAGTGTCTTTCCAAAAATATATTGGAACAAATAACACAAACTATATGTGTGTTCCGTTGCGACGGACGTGTATGTCTGCTATAAAAAAAGAGAAACGAAAAAGCTAGGAAGTGCAGAGCACCATTTTTTGTCAGCCCCATTTAGTTAAATTGGCTTCGTGCATGAATGAAGCCTGCCTCCTACGTACTGTCCGGTATCAGCGGCTACACCGTACACGTAGATTTGAAAAAGAAAAGGTGACATAGCTCCGCCAAAAGTTAAAAATAAGGGATATTTTATTTAACAATTAATTACCGACGAAATTAACATGCATATACGTATCTACAGAAAAGTTACCAAGCTGGTTCGACATGAATGCAATAGTTTCACACTTTGTTATCCCCAAAGGATGTACTTGTTTGTTTGTTTTTTTAAAATTCCCATTAGAGCAACCCCCTGCCCAACGAGCCACCGATCCGGGTGGTGCCCGGTCGCTCGCCGACTAGAGTGTGTCCCACTACAGCCCACCAACGTCATGTTTATCCGCCCACATCTTCTTCCTCGCAATGCGCCAACACCGTCCGGCCACGGAGGTCCAACGAACCCTAGCGCGGTCATGGCAACCTCCTCCTCCCCTTCCCCCGCCCTACTAATGCCACCTCCAAGGCCATACTCATCGGCGAGCCGTGACACCCCGTCCCGAGCTGGCCCGGCCACCGCAGTCGCCGCCAAGGCTCCTAACCATCAGACCACACCGTCTGGCTTCCTCGCCTCCCCACGACCCCTTTCTTATAGGCTCGCCAAAGTTGGGAGACGATCGGAGGGAGAGAGATTTGCCAGAGATGAAGACGAGAGCGGTGTCGGCGTGCTCGGGTGGGGGCGCCAATACGAGGACGGAGCCAACAAGTGCGAGTGAAGGCGCAGACGCGGTCATGGGCTTCTGGCAAGGTTAGGCTGAATCGCGCGGAGAGGGAGAAAGAAAAATAGTGCATTCGCGTGGGATGAAAGGGGAGTCGACGGGTGGCTTCCTGCCAGCATGGTCGACACCAAGATTCCTGCCTTCCCCGCCCCACCCATTCCCCAACACAAAAAGTTTAAAACGAAATAAACATTTTAATTTTAATAAATTACAAAAAAAACAGTATAAATATTTATATATTCAAGTAAATTACTATAAAAATATTATATAACCAACAAGCGATGCTTATAAAGTTACAATTTAATAATATAGATGTTAATATATATATATATATATACAATTATTAGTTATTTTTTCAAATTATTTGCCTACTTAAAATTAAGAATTGTATTCTTTCACCTATGCTAGAATTCAGCTACTGTAGAATTCAGTCCCGCTGCCCCTGAGATCTCAGATTCTGAGGAGATGGGTTCATGCGTTGTATGTTGCCTTTTGCTGTTGAGCTGACGTAACCAAAGAGAAGCATGGCCGATGGGCAACAAATGTCGCCTGATTGTTTGAAGAAAAAAAAAAGCAAACACCGTATCTGTATTATTTATTATTTATTTATTTTGCCATCATAACCGTACCTGGATTCCCATATCGTTTTTAGAAACAAATGATATATGCGTCCATTCAACGTACGGACATCTCTCTCCCATCGTGTCAGCGTGTCTCCTTCGGTTTTCATCAATCCGGCCAGCAACGTACTCACGAATCACATGAGTGAGATATATAATCAGGTGCTTTCTGCGTGTGGTGCTACGTAGCTCTCTTTAGAACCAAATCTTTCATCCATGCATCCAATTACGTACGTGTCCTCCATCTGATCGATACGTACACATTATATTCCTCTGTCTCTCTCTGCTAGCAGCCGCGCCTGCATACATACCCCTCTGTCGTCTTTATATACGATGGAGCAAGAAGCTCAACGACGACATCAAGCTAGCCGGGCATCCGATCCATCAGACCACCGTCACAAATACCTGTTTCAACAATTCCTCTCTTGAAAAATCTTGATCGATTCGTCACTGTACTGCTAGAACGTCGTAACAAGAGATCGATCGATCGATTATTCGTCACTACTAGTAGTAGCTAGAGCTAGAACACGAAGTAGGATATGATTGGGTGGGGTGACATCTACAAGGTGGTGGTAGCAATGGCGCCGCTCTACTTCGCGTTGGGACTCGGGTACGGGTCAGTACGGTGGTGGAGGTTCTTCACAGCAGCGTCGCAGTGCGGCGCCATCAACACGCTGGTGGTCAACTTCTCCATGCCTTTCTTCACCTTCGACTTCCTGGCGCGCGCCAACCCTTACACCATGAACTACCGCGTCCTCGCCGCCGACGCCGTGTCCAAGGCCCTGGCCATCGCCGCCGTCTCCGCCTTCGCCGCGGGCTACGACACCTGCCGCGCCAAGGCGGGCGGCGCGCGGTCGTCGTCGTCGTCGTTGGCCATCACGGGGTTCTCCCTCGCTGGGTTCAACAACACGCTCGTCGTCGGCGTGCCGCTGCTCTACGCCATGTATGGCAAGTGGGCCCAGGACCTCATCGTGCAGATCGCCGTCGTTCAGTCCCTCGTATGGTTCCCGCTTTTGCTGCTCGGGTTCGAGCTGCGCAAGGCGTGGGTCGGCATCATCCCGTCGGCGGCGGCTAGCAACAGCGACGACGACGACGAAGCGGGAGGAGGCCTGGCGGTGTCAACGTCGTCGTCTTCGTCGTCACCGCCACCGTCGCCACTCAAGAAAGACGCCGCCGAGAAGGACGTCGAGATGAACGGGGAGGAAGAGGAAGCCGTCGCCGCCGGCGGGACGACGATCCGGGTGTGGCCGATGGTGAGGACTGTGGGGCTGAAGCTCGCGGGGAACCCCAACGTGTACGCCAGCGTGCTCGGCGTCGTGTGGGCGTGCATCGCCTACAGGTACGTAGTACGTGTTAGAGCTGATCACGGCCGGCCGGTCTCTCCACCGGGCCTGCACGCACACTAGTGTCTCCATCATGATGCATGCACTCCCTGCACCATGCATATATCGTCGTGTCACACATGTACGTAGTACTACGTGTGCGTTGCTTTGGCTGACGTGTCGATCGAAACCGTGCGTGGTGTGCAGGTGGGACCTCAGCATGCCGGGCATCGTGACGGGATCGCTGGACGTCATGTCCAAGACTGGCACGGGGATGAGCATGTTCAGCATGGGTAAGACACGCGACCAACAAGCTACTAGCCATGCATCCATATGCGGCTATATATGCTTGTCTTTTATTAATTAAGTGACCAAAACTGACGATAAATGGTGTTGGATGATGATCGTGTCGTTCAGGGCTGTTCATGGCGCAGCAGAAGAAGATGATCGCGTGCGGCTCGGGACTGGCGGCGCTGGGGATGGCGCTGCGGTTCGTCGCCGGCCCGCTCGCCACGCTGGTCGGCGCCGCCGCCTTCGGCCTCCGCGGTGACGTCCTACGCTTCACCATCATACAGGTGTGTACTTGCCCATCGAGAGCCACACCAGTGTATGTATAGACAGAAAGACGATACATGCATGATGACTCATATGAGTCGGCTCTCGGCTGCATGCATGCACGGACTGTTTCTTTTTTTTAAAAAAAAAAAAGAACGAGGAGCTCAGAACCCAGCAGATAGTAAATATGACGCGTCCGTGTAAAAGTGTGCACCGAACAAAATTCACTGCATGCGCACGGCAGGTGCAAAGCTAATAAGGCAGGGTGGCCTGGCCACATCCTCGATCTCTTGGCCGGCCATCTGCATCTGTTTGCATGCGTGTACCTCCATGCTGTGTGACCAAACTAAACTTTTGGTCTGGTCGAGTGCAGTGCAACAGTACGTGCACATGCCGATTCCGTTATATATAGAAACTGAAAACGTACCCCCAAGTGATTTCAAAAAAAAAAAAAAACGTGTACTCCAAGTGTCCTGGTATGTGTTGTTATTGGAAACTCGATCAAAAGTACAACCACTACCATGCATGGCATATTTCCAGAGGATCTTTTGCTTGGAATTTTAGAATTCTTTTGTTGAATAGGAGTATATCTGAATTTCTGGACGGTATCCGTACGTTTCAGTTTTTAAAACAGTTTATTAATTACACGTACAATACATATATATATATTATTGCAGGCCGCACTGCCTCAGTCTATCGCGTCCTTCGTCTTCGCAAAGGAGTACGGACTTCATGCCGACGTGCTCAGCACAGCGTAAGTCATCATTTCGATCTCCTCCCTCGCTAATAGATGTTTATTTAGAGTTATCTTATTTTATTAAGTTTTTTTTAAGTTTTAATAATTTTTTTAGAAAAAATATATTAAAATTTATGGTATAAAATTACTATTATTAATTAGATTTATTATAGAATATATTTTTATAAAATACGTATTTTATATTATAAATATTATTAATATTAATTATAAAGTTAGTTGAACTTAAAAAAATTACTAACGCAAATTTTAGAAATTGATTTATTTAGAGACTGAAAGGAGTATATATTACCCTCGTTCAAGACGAATATAACTTACTATTATACGGTCGAATGATATTGTATTGGCGCTCACAATCTTGCGCGTGCGTTGCATGCAGGGTTATATTCGGGACGCTAGTTTCTCTGCCGGTGCTCATTGCGTATTATGCAGTCCTCGGCATCTTGTGAATGAAAGTTGTGATGAAGAACTGCATGCATCCATCATGCTTTAAAAGCATGCATGCAGTACCCACACCCACCTGACGAGACACGAAAACCACGATACGTCGACACGTACACATCGAAGACGGCGGAAAATCAGCCAGTGTCGCAGATAACGTATTTTAGATGTATATATAACGCGTCGTCTCTGTTTGTTTGTTCGGAGCCACACGTAGCAAACATATCTGTCACTGTAACTACAATCAGAGACACGTACGCCTATTTATCCGTCTCTAATATTTCAGAGACGTGCTATCATATGAAATTTTGGAACTTTGTTTGACGTTATTTTGGTTAATTGGCAAAGCCATATGATCGAGTATTTTTATATTCACAACGTGATTGGTTGGTTAATAAGGGTGCTGCTATATATACATTAGGAACCGAGGAGGAACGTGTACGTACACATCAGAGCAGTTGTTGCATGGTGGATGATGCAATTTTAAATATATCTTTCTTTCTCGCGCGAAGAAAAAAATGTTTTGTTTTATGAAGAAAAAAAGTCATGGTGTTAGCAAGTAGCTGTTTCATCTCATTATTAAATGGAACCTAATATGTTCTTCTCACATGACAATCACTTTTTTACATTGAACCATATCCAGATCGACATTTAACACATTTTTCTAATTAAACTTGAGTACTTTCTTCCTTGAGTGAAACATTAACGTTTTTTTTTATCACAGTATGTACAAAAAAAAAAATAAGCCGTTAACATGTTTGTAGGTTGGCAAAGCCACCAGGATCCTCATACTATCGATCAAATATTGACGAATACATCAGTTACCACTAAAAAATCATCGTTAAGTCCTTGATTTTTTTTTTTGAAAATATGAGCATGAGCGCGTGAAGTCGAGATGACTTGAAGCTGGGGATAGGTTCCATAATAATGAACTTGCAGCTGCAGCTTTTTTTTTTTTTGCTCAAAAGCTGGATTTATGTCTTTTTCCTTCTGGTTGCTGGTTTTAAAGCAAAAGCCATCTGTAGTAAAACTTTAGCTTCTCGCGCCGCACACACACAAAAAAAAAACTTTAGCTTCTCAACGCACCAAAGCTAGAAAAAACTCCTCTCAACATATATGCCTTTTGCTTTTCAAGTTCATTTTTCATCAACAACTAGGCTGTTTGTTTCAACCTGTGTGTGCTCGGAACATTTTAATTTCCTTGATCGAAACATTTATGAAATTCTCCCAATGAATACTTAAAATCTCACCCAGCTAGCTTCTGGTGTTGAGCAAATACGCATGATGCTTGGAGCTTGGAAAGAAACCCCAAAATTGTTGTACGAATTAAACCCCAAAATGCTTCGGGTCGTCGATCTGCAGATGCTGCATGCGCACCAAGCTAGTGGGCTGATGGGTGTCTAATAATAGGGTACTGTACGTAGCTATAGTGCTCATCTGGCTTTCCATCAGCTGGTGCGCGCAGTGCAGCACGTCGTCGTGCGTCCTGGGCTCGTAGCTAGCTACCGATATATAGCGGTTTACGCACGATGCGAGCGGCGGCGCCGCAGCCGGCACGTGGTGGCCAGCCGGCCGGCCACCTCAGGCCACCGCCGACGTACACGCAAACTGCGGCTTTGCTTGCCCCACGGCCACCGCCGCCGTCGAAACCGAACACGTACGTACTACCAAATACCAATGGCTGATGAGCCATATGCCAGCGGACACCCACATTGATTGCTTACACGCAGACCGGCAGCGCCGCACAACCATTTCATTTTCTATCGTCAAGCTTTCCTGCTCGAAAGCAAGCAGCTGAGTAATCTCAAAAAAAAAAAAAGCAAGCAGCTGCTTTGCATACATATATATATGCAGACGTACGCAAGCTGTTTTTTTACCGCCGCCGGCGCCAACGCGCATGCACTCTACTTCGGCGGCCCTCATGCATGCGTGGTGGCGCACTGCGCTCGGCGTGCTCTCCACGGCGGCCGGTTTCGTTCGCAAGAGAAAACAATTGACGACGGAGTGCGCGCCAAGCCGCCAACTGATGATGACACGCACGATTCTACTACTCGAACCTACGCCGATGCAACAGCATGCATCTGGCCGGCTCCTATCGTCAGGTGGTGGGGTATTGTAGTGGTTCGTACACTCGTGCTACTCACTAACCTTAACCTGGTAACCTGTGGTTACAGCTAGCATCTATTGAATGAACAGCACTTGTGGAGGAGGCCAGCAGAAGCACAGCAACACTGCATGCTTGCGAAGCCAAGTTTCAGATCGATGAGGAGCAAATGTTGAGAATGTTGAATTCAAACCGCGCGCGTGTGTGTGAGCAACGTCCCCGGAGCAGAGGAGCGTCGGAATCGGATATGGCCGGGCCTGTGGCCCAAGAGGCTGCTTTTGCAGATGGGCTTCAAGACACGCGCAACTCGGCCCAGGAAGAGGAATGCAGGAAGAGTCCACACTAGGTTCCTCAACTTTCACAAAAATATATTTTACCTCTCTGAATTTTAAAACTAGACAAAACACACGTCCCTTTACTTTTAAAATCATTCATATTATATCTATGAGCAGTTTTGAATAGTGGTTTTGCTATAATAACGATGGTTTGCTATAATGACTGTGGTTTTGTTTTTTTATATATATTTATTTCGACTAAATCTTTAAAAATCATAGTAAATAATAGAAAAAAATATAAATAGATAATCCAATTTTGTTGGATTTAATTTCACGTGTGATATATAATACATTTTATGGTTTATTAGTTCTTATAAATATACAAAAAGATCTTCATGTGAATCCCATGTCCTGACACTTGCGTGCGTTGCGAGAGCTGTTGGCCTTTCTTTAGAGCTTGCTGATTGTTTTGCTCTTCGCTGTCCCGATAGGTGCCATCCACTGCCTGCAGATTGCCACCAGCTCGCCGGACTCTTTCTTCCGCGCCTCCACCATCACAGCCGCCAGCTTCGCCTTCCGGCCCACCACTCGCCCGTCCATCTCCACCTCCTCCTGCCATCGAGGCCGACCGGCCGGAGCAGTGACACAGAATCGATCAGGTGGCCGGCTTTTGGACGACATAAAAAATGGAAGATCTGATGCGCCGTGTGTGTCACTGTTGACCATGCCGCGCGTGGTGTACACACGCAGCACGTACTCACTCCGTGATGGGCGGACGAGAAGTAGGACAGGCCGTACTGGACGGTGACCACGTCCTCGCCCGCCCAGCACCGTGAACACGGCCGCCGCGCACGTACACGTTGTCCGCCGCCGTCGCAATGGCCCCGGCGTGCCACCTCCCCTCCGCGTCCTGCATGCCCGCGAACAAGAAAGCACCAGGTGAGACGTGAGACCGTGAGATCCGAGCTCAGAGAGCATCGTCCACATGATGCGCGTTCGCGCGCGGAGGCCCGACGCCGACGACGTCGTTGCGTCGGCAGCAGGCAGGCAAAGGGAAATCAACGCACGGTGATCAGCGGCGCGCGCACGCGGAGCGAGCAGACGACGCGGCCGGGCTCGGCGAGCGAGACGCGCGCGCCGGCAAGAGCCAACGATGTGAGCGCCTGCCCCCACTAGCTACGGCGGGGTGGACGTGGCATTCGCGGTCGACGCGGACGTCCTCCAGCCAGGCGGCCAGACGCAGCGCCGTCGTCGCCCATGTAGTCGTCCCGCGTGCCCTTGTTGAGTTGCTCCAATGCCTCTTCTCCTCTCTATGAGATATAAAGTGGATGAAGCTGAAAATAGTAGCTTATCATAGCTCTCTCCCCCCTTTCTTTCTCATATCCATGCATAAAGTTGTTGGTGAAGCTGTTTTACCAAATATTTTTTTTCAAAATAGCTCAACTTCAACTAGAGAGTGGTTCATAAAGCTATTTTCTAAAAAAACAGCACTATTGAAGCAGAGTTGTACCAAACAGGGTCTTAGTTTAATTTTTATTAAAGTCAACTTCAACATAGATGGATTGAGATGGATTCAAGTAAACCTAAACCAGCTTTTAGGCATTTAATTGAGTTCATATTCACTTCAATCCACGTATGCTGAAGTAGATTCAAATATGGCTACACTCAGTTTCACCTTAATCTACATGTATTCCGCCTCAACAAATGTGAACTAAGGTAAATCCACTAGCTATTTGTCCACCTCATGCCTTGTTTGGATGCGCATGTATTCATCTCAAATACACTCTCACATATAGTTTAAGGGTGATACATGCACATCTAAACAAGGTCTCAGTCCATCTGGATTGAGGTGCATTGCCATGTGTAACAAACATTTCTACTCGCTCGCGAGAAACTCATGTAATTCGCCTGGTGATGCTAGGTAGGACCTAGGATAGTTTACAAGAGTCGGGAAACTCCTGAGAAGAGGACACCAGAAAACAGTTGGTTTACAGGTATATCAAATATGACACTGGATATACATACTGGATACGGTAATCAAGCTGTTGCTAAGTTGCTAGCATAGTTTAAAACTTAAAACTCATGCTTCCATATACTTCTGCCGACATTACAGAGATGGTCACGGACTCACGGTCCAGTACAGCTGCTTAACACACAGGTACAGTACAACAGGGGTCCAAAACAGCTGCCGAAACAAGGAGGGGCAAATGAGACACAGTACAGCGACTGGAATTGGAGGGAGCCGGTGTGCCTGTTATTTCCTCAGCATGCCCTCTCGGTCCCCTAGTTCCCTCTAGGAGAGCAAGGAGACCAGCGAAACGAACTCCGAGGTCATTCTACCTTTCGATCTTGTGTTGATGACAAAATGTTCTGGGTACTTTCTGAGCAGCGCCAGAAGGCCAAACCAAGGCCTGCCCTTCGTCTCCGTTGGTGACCAGTCGTCTTGTGTTAAGTACTTTCGGACCCTGCTGGGGTGCCACACATTGCCAAACTGATCAAGAAGCTGCAAGTAACCAAACACAGTTAGAATTTGGAAGTGGCCGCAAGTACAATAGTAAGAAGAGAATGAATTTAGGTAATGCATATCACATGCTATATTTGGAAGCAAAAGCTGAAGATATTAAGTATAGAAAGGCATAAAGAAAAGTTCCATCAATGTCAAGTGGAATATCAATGATATAGCCTATATGGGCAGCACAAGTGAGCAAATTAAAAGCAACTACACGAATTCTTGAAACGACTACTGAAGGGTTCTTAAATAACATAGTAACCATAAATCAAAACTAAGAAACCAACATCTCATGTAAAAGAGGACCAAGGCTTCAGTTTCTGGGTGCTGATACAAAGTACAAACTGCACAACTGAAAGGCATATGTTCTAAGTAATACATAACCTTGGTCTGCCTGATTTTAGCACTGACGAACTTTTGGGCTTCTAGTTCTACCACACCATTCCCACGTCTGAGAATGGCCAGACAAGATGCTGAGCAACTAATAGCACATCATATCATTTTAGGGGGGGGGGGGGGGGGGGGGGGTAGGGTATTTAGAAATTGGTTACAATATTACTCCCTATGCAAATCAATGTAATTGACATGTTTTGTTTCGAAAAAAAGACAAACTTGATAAATTTTGACCAACGATCAGTTAAATTATACGCATGTTCAATGTACGAAAGATGCATCACTAGATTCATATTCAAAATACTTTAAAAATTAAGTTGATTTGTACCAATTGACTACATGATCTAAGCGATACGTTGGAGAACGGATGGAGTAAATTGGGATGGGGGAATAAACATTGGGAACAGAATAGAACAATCCCTCTTTGCTTGCTTGCTACTGGATAGCAATACCTCGACAGGGATAACTTGTCTTGCACCATAATAAGTAATATCGAAACCTAATAAAATCAATCACTAGTACACAGAATATCAAAAAGAAAATAACCCAACTAAAAATCCACATTCATAAATTACAGCTTATTGCTACATTTCTTTTTTCAGTATGTTGGGGCCATGCCATGCTCACAGCAGTCTACTAGGCAACATAGTGTGTAAGTAAATTGTGTTTCTTATTAATGCCCATGTTAGTAGGATGGGTTTGCTAGCAGACAAGTAATGAGTTAATATACTAGCAGTTTTGTAGCCTACAAGCACAAATGGAATGATTCTTCTGTACTTCATAGTTCATAGTTTGTCTCAGGTCAGCTGTATACGTCTTGAGGAAAGCTTTGGCATGACAATGACTGCTAACACAAGATGTAGGAAAAAAGCAACATAACCTAAGCTAAATTGAAATCATGTGTGCATTAGAATTGTGCTGCTGATGATCTGGATTATCTATTTCAGATAGAAGCATCAGCTACATGATCTTACAGGGTAGGCATGCTAGCATTTTGACAAACATTTCCAGTTTTCATGCGCCCACAAGCCTCTCATAGTCTATTTATGTAGTCAATCCGAAATTCATTTCCTTAATGATGTAGCCCTGTGGTTCGGTCAGACTAGTATGTTTGCCTTGATGATTTGGTAGGTTAAGTAGCAAGAGACAATTGGGACTAATCAGGGCAAGAGATAAAAAAATGACTTCAGCAATTTTTATTGACAAACCTCTGTATGGAGTTTTGCCATGGGCATCCATTCTCCAGGACCGCAGAGGTCAGATAACACTGTGGCAACAGATGACACAACGTCCTTCTCTTCTGCTTGAAGGGCTTGTTGGTTGTCGATATCCCTGTCACCCCTTGATCTTATTTCTGATCGACTGTCTACAAAAGATAAGGAAGAACATTGAGGTACAATGAAATGAATTATTTTAGCACTGTGGATAAAAAAATCTTTCCAATGGAAATAGCTCTAAAAATTAAGAATATAGTACAGGTATTTCCAATTGAAGATCTATAATTGGCAACAACAACAAGGGACAGCAGGATTGACAAACTTTAATTGCATCATTTACTGATTCTTAATCGCGAAACAATAACAATATTATTACTAATTTACTATGTGTCCCACTATACAATTATTACTATCCAGCCAAGGTAACACATTCAGATTGCTAGAATTTCATATTAGGAAAACATATATAAATGAGATACAACTATATTTGAACATAAAAAAGACTTCCAGTTGTGGGAACACATATATAAAAGATTATAAGGTACTCTTGAACCAAAAAAGGAAAGTTTTTTTAGTACTGGATTTGCATCAGCATTCACAAAGTGCTATATATTTCTGTAAAGAAAGTATTCATAAGCATCCTTTATTGTAACTAAGAATTACCAAAGTTCCCTTAACCATCAAATTTTGTTAGGCTGTGTATATTCTATCATATCCACTAATATGGAATGTTGACATATCCTTATCACTGTGTGTTCTGAACTCAATGCACAACTGGATTGAATGACTGTCAACGAACAATCACCATTCAGGCATTTACTGTATGCTCCTTTCACTATAGAACAGGAGGATGAGGAAACACAAATCATATCCAACAGATATACATATATATAGTATAGATGGTTACCTTCACCTAGTGTTCCTATTGGTTCCACATTGATTCTATGCCCACCGTAGATATCCAAGTCTCCAGAAGATTTCTTGTTTCTCTTGATCAGCTTTCCCCTCATCCCAGTTTCATTGATACCATTCCCAATCTCATCGACCTCTCGACCATAATCACCTTCGAAGGAGCGATCATGAAACTCTGACAAACGAGGGCGGCCTGGCCGCGCATGTGCATATGATGGTGGAGGAAGCTGCTGTGGAATAATAGGAGCATGACGAGCAGCAGCAGCTGAGGCGAAGATGGACCGCGTTGGCAGTAGAAAGTAAAACTTCTTGTCCCCAATCTGCAGCAGATCCTGCGAATCAAGCTTGACAGGGGGGTTCCCTGGAAGGTGCAGGACACCCTCAACAAGGCACCCGTTCTTGCCAATGACATCGAGAGCGAATCTGCGGCGCTGGAAGTCGTAGAATATCCGGGCGTGGTGCCGGGAGATGTTCATACCCCCGCCGAGGCTCGAGAGATCCACATCCACTGTCGATTTCTTGCTGTTCCGTCCCAGCATGATGGAGTATGTCTGCATGAAGTACTCGAAATCCTCTCCCTGGAGCTTCGCAAATCCTGCATCCACTTCACCATCTGCGCCTGAAGACCCGCCGGGCATTGCACCGGCGCCCAAGGGACGGCCTTGGCGTGGGGCATCAGCGACACAACCGAGAATTGTTGCCACAAAAACGAAGTTAGTAGGATACACTTACGCTTTTCATTAGATCAGATCCGAATACAGATAGCCAAATAGCTTAGGTTAGGGTTCGGGTGCTCATTTTTGCACGCAAGGAAGGGAAGAGAGGGGGGCGGGCATACCTGATGCAGTGGGTGCTCGTCGCCGGTAAAGGATCCGACGAAACCCAGGAAGCTGCGGGTCGGGCGGCGGCGGTCGTCACGGGTGCCGGTCGTCTGGCCCCGTCGACGGCGAGGTGAACGGGAGAAGAAAAGCGGCGAGCAGAAGAGCACACCTCCCCCCACACCTCACGAGAACAATTCTTCCATGGCTACTGGGCCGACTGATTTGTCTTCTTTTTTTTCCTACAGCTGCACGCGCATCATCACTGATCTTGTTCACTGGGGACAAAGCGGCCCATGAGACTGGTTCAGTGTTTCTGTCTTTCTGACAATTGGTTTTTCTTTCTTTCTTTTCTTTTTGTCTTTTGCTTCTAACTATTTTCATTACTATAAATCCTTTTATTTTTATAATTTTACAGATTCACTAGTGATTTTTTTTCAATTTTTTGTCACTGGTCTAGAGGTAAAAATTGTTATTGGGCATTTTAATTTTTTTTTTGCGAAGGGGCATTTTAAATTTGTGACCTATTTAATTCTATATTTTTTCACATGGATATGTCATGAGAACTTTTCTCCCAAATATGTAATGATTTATTTTAATATTGGAATGTGTTTTATCTTGGTATTGGAATATTTTTTCTCATGATGTTGGAATAAATTTCTCCTATATACATGGAATATTATTGTGGTCATGAATCTATAACATTTCTTTCTTATGAAGCTACAATATTTTCTTAGGATGAAAGTTACATAGGGTAACAACATGGGTTTTCCCCTTAGCATTCTGTTTATATCATCCCATTTTAAATGCTATTAAGAGAAGCCCTCTTCCATAACTCCAAAATTAAGAAAACACATTCCGTTTTGGAGCTTGAAAGTTGTAATCGTCTGCCTAATCGGACAACTTTACGGTCTAAACAAGAAGAAAATCATTTTTAGACCTCAAGCCTATAGTAGGATCCGCACAAATAGCTAATAGCCAAAAGAAACGAATATAATAATAAGGGGTGTTTGGATCCCCTTGGCAAATTGACAAAATAGCAAAAGAATTACTACTTTTTGACAAATGGATTTAAACATGCAAGACAAAAAATGGTAAAAGAGTAAAAATTTGTCGTTTGCCATTTGCCAGTGACAAATAAAGGCAAATAGAAAATCCTTCCACTCATAACCCTCCCTCTTATGCATAACATGTGAATGAGAGTGTAATTATTAGGGATATAATTGTTTTTATATGTGCCATTTGCCAATGGATTCAAACACTAGGAATTAACAAAAGATTTGTCAACTTTATTTGTCATTTGTCATTTGCCAAAGGATCCAAACATGTTCAAAATAGTCATATTTGTTGAATTCTTTTACTCTCTCGACACAAATCCTTTGCTTTGTTGACTTATGTGGTACTTAAGTTGTATCATATCTTTAACCAATAAATATTTATTATAATTTATGTCGGGTACGAAGGTAAGGGGTACCCTAAACCCTTCGATAAATTAACGCTAAACATAGCAACTATTTTTAAGGCAAGGATCAGCCCACTACTCGGTGAGACGCGGCCCATCAATCGAGGGCCCCTCTACACCAACTGCGGCAACAAGCCATGGGCCGGCTCCACCTCGACGACGGACGAGGGGACGAGCGAACGACCCCCAGCTCCACCTCGACGACGGACGAGGGGTCGAGCGAACGACCCCCCGGCTCCACCTCGACGACGGACGAGGGGACGAGCGAACGACCCCCCGGCTCCACCTCGACGACGGACGAGGGGTCGAGCGAACGACCCCCCGGCTTCACCTCGACGACGGACGAGGGGTCGAACGATCGACCCCCCGACCTCTACCTCGACTTCGACCTCTCCGACCCCGTCGATGCCTCGACCTCCCCCTCGACCAAGGGTCGAGCGGACGACCCTCGGACGAGGGGCTCGATTAACCCAACTGCTCCGGCATGGGTTAAAGTGAACCCACCTAACGACATGGGCGCCCGCGTCCGCTGTCAAATCCGCCAACTCCCTGTCCAGTCCCCGATTCCCGTCAACTGTGCCGCCACTGTTGCCACTACGCGAGTACGAACTCCAACAGTACCCCTCGGAAAGTGAACAGTGCGACCCTCGACGACGACTTCGGGAACGCGACGGAGTCACACAGGGCTCGACCCCCTCCCTCGACCGGGGGCTCGACCCCCTCCTCTTCAACAACTCCAGTACGGAAGCCGTCCCATCCATCCCGTCCCGCTTCGGCCGTGGGACTCGTGCCCGCCTGCAGACACTGCACTGCGACGACTTCTACGGCCGCCACGACCGGGGACGCCTGAAGGACAGGAAAACCATGCCGCGACAGTGCTCAACGTCTTTCCACCAATACTGTGCCGCGGATACGCCGCCCATACTGCTACAGTTAGGGCCCTGTACCCTCGGACCTCCCCTTGGTCTATAAAAGGGGACGCCGAGGTAGAGTATAGGGGACTTCTGGGGACTCTCGGGATCGGCTTCTACTTCTTCGGGGACTCTCTCAGAGATCGGACTTTCGTTCTCAGGGACCCCAGTTTAGACTCTGACACTCCACACACCCCGCCACTCGATCGACCCCTCGGGTGGCCGACTCCGTGTAACACAGCTTGTACCCCTGTACGAGCACGCTTTGGGTGCGAGATAATACAAGTCATCTTCCCCCGCTGGACGTAGGGCCTTCTTTGCCCGAACCAGGATAAATCTTGTGTCCATCTTGCATCACGTCTGAGAGAGGGAGCACGCGATATACAAATTTACTCGTTGGTGGTCTTGACCCCCGGGTCATAACATCGACAATTTAGTTCATGATAAACATATATCTATATCTATATCTACATCTTCATCTATATCTATATCTATATCTACGTCTATATCTATTATTCTATTATATTTAGTGGGTTTAAGTTTGAATGCAAGGTCACATAAGCATCGTGGAGTATCATTATCCCAGGGAGAAACGAGGGGGTCAAGGTGACAGCAATAATAAATCATAATCACACAGGACATGGACGACAAATGAAATGACACGAGCACACACTGTGTCACGTTCGGTGTGTGAGGCCCGGCCACGACTCCCCGTCCCCTTCTCTCCCCAGGCTCAGCACGAAAGCGAAACGAGTCCACACGAGCCGCGCGGCGTCGCCGTCCGTGGCCCACCGCCGCTCGCCGGAGCAGCAGCAGAAGCAGCAGCCGTAGCAAGGGGTCGGCAAGAGGCGCTCGATGGGGGTCCTGAGCAAAGGCTCGGGGTGGTGCTTCTGCTCCCGCGGGGCCAAGCTGGAGCGGATCAAGTCCAGCCTCCTCGCCGCAAAGGGCGCCGCCGTAGCCGCCGTATCCTTCCCTAGCGGCGGCGGCGGCGGAGGCGGAGGCGGAAGCGGAGGTGGTGTTGTTGATGGAGGCAAAGGCGGGAGCGGGTTCCTCATCCACCGCGGCCTTCTCCTCACCACGCACGGCACCATCCCTTCGGCCGCCGCGGCGGGCATCGCCGAGGTCCGCCTCAGCCACGGCCGCCTCCTAGCTCGCCTGGTGCCGCAGAGGTATTAGATAGAACCCACCGCATTTCTTGGTATCCCCTGTTTAGCTTCCTCCAGTCTTTGTTTGAAATCGCAATTTGGTGTCCGGCGATTCGATTTTTGGGATGAGCTCGTCGCTCCCCCCACCCGGGAATCTCTAGAATGGATTTTGGGTTAGAATGTGCGTTTCGGCAAATTTTATTTGTGCGGCACTCGTACTTGGAACAGTTGGACCTTGAGTCCTTTGCCTCGGTGTAAAAGGATCTATTTTTACTGTGAATTGAAAGCTGGTTGGTGTAATTCCCTGGTGCAATAGTATTTGCAGCAAGCAATACTGCTGTAAATAATTAGTTTTTTTTCCTGTGATTCTTCCCGCTTGGTGTTTGCGAACCGTGTCATCGTTACTGCATTTGAGAAAAGAGGTTTTGTTTGTGTGGAAGCTTGAGATTTGGGGGCATTGCGCTGGGGTTGACTTCCATAAAACCATATGGTTTAGAAGATTGTTTTTGGCTTGTGGTCATGGACTTGGATAATCTTTATGTCGTTGTTGCGCTTAGTTATTGTGGCAACAGTACATGCGAGTATTAATTCTAAAAAAAAAAAAGACAAAGAGTACATGCCGGTGGGGATAGGATTTCTATTTTGTTTGGTTGGTGAGGAACAGATATCCCCCAATATAAATGCATTCCTGCATTCTGCTACCTCGTTGATAGGATTTTATGAGATTAAAGATCCATCCGTAGTAGATATATGGACAAATGTAACAAGAGAGATGTATGCTCACTATTGCGTGCTCTCAGCTTGACTGCACCACATGAAAGTCAGAAAGGTTTGCTGCCATTCTGTAAGGGACGGGGGGGCTAAATCTGGTTTGTATAAACTGGCATAAATTCTGTTCAATTTAGGTTGTCCAGCATTGGAATGCCTTCCTGTTACTGTAGAATCTCGCATAAATTCTTTTCAAGTCTAGGTTGCAGAGATTGGCTACTGGGTACATAAAGAACCCGTGGCAAGTAATATCTCCTGAAAAGTGGTCCTTGGATCTATTTATTCACTTGATTGATGAGCACAGTACATGTTTTAATGCATTCTTAATTCAACATGGGAGGAACCTAAATTTTCCTCCGGAACACTTTATTGGCCAGCACTCAAATATTCAAAAGATCAGTTTATGAAATGATGAAAGGATATAAAATATTTAAAAGAAAATAGTGCAGAAAAAAGATGCTACGATGTTAAATAAGTGTAAGTGCTCTGATCTCACATGGGGCTTTGTTTTCCATGCCTTTGCTATGTTACTTACTCTCCACATTGTATTTCTTCATTTCAGGTTCTTTATTACCAGTTCTATTCTTGACCTTACAATAGTTGGCCTTGACATCGTGGAAGATGACCTGAGTTCACATGGGCTACAGCCTCATTTTTTGAAAACTTGCTTGAACCCCAGCTTGGACCTTGGCAGTACAGTTTTGCTACTGGGCCACAACAGAAATGATTTGACTGTAGGTGAGGGGAAGGTTGTAATAGCTACAGACAATCTTATAAAGTTCTCAATTGATGAAGTCTTGTGGCATCCTGGATCTGCTGGGTTTGATATTCACGGCAATCTAGCTTTTATGGTCTGTGATCCCATGAAGATTGCACCTTCTACACCTAATGGGTATGCTTCTGCATCATCAACTGCCCTTTGTACATCAAGAAAGGATGTGCCCACACAGTTCGGGATCCCTATCCCTGCAGTATGTGAATGGTTAAAACAACACTGGAACGGTAGCTTAGAAGATGTTAGCAAGCCGATGATGACTCCTGCACGATTGACAACCTCTGGAGAACGAAGTGGGCGTTCTTCCCTTGGTCATCTTCGTTATATTCAGACCGCGGCAACAGAAGGTGGTGATGTCTTGTCATCATCACAGATGCCACCAAGACCAACATGGCAGCATGGAGCATGCAGTTCAGCATCTGCCAAGATTTCACATGGTGAAAAGGATTCGATTGGCTCACATTCTTTCCATGGGCAACATGAGCTGACCTCAAAACTTTGCAAAACTCAGAAAGAGCAAGCTACTTCACTTGTAGAGCATTCAAGATCTATTCGCCTACCCCTTCCCTTAAAGCAAATGATGCCTGATGAGAACAAGAATGAGGCGAACAGGCAAGCTCCTCACAGAACACAGCTATCTAATGTGCAAATGAATTGTGGCACTCTTCACAATGTTGCTTACGATGAAAATTGTTGGAGTGAGGTGCATTCCAGTTCCTCCCCACTTGCGATATCTGAACTAGGAGATGAGAGGAATGGTTTTAGCAGCGGGGAGGAGACAATGTACTCCGCTGAAACAAGGGAAAGCCGGAACATTCCAAGTCCAAAGGAAAAGAAAGCTGAGATGGTTGGTAGATCACAAAGTTTTGTGAACCATAGCAAATGGGACTCGCCTAAAAGTGTTGAATCTTCGAGAGGGTTTCGTTCAATGTCACAGACATTCATTCCTTTAAGGAAACCACATCTGCAGGCTGCAGCCATTTCACAAAAGAGCCAAGACTATTTCAGCCCGACTGTCTCGTCGAACATGAAGAAGAGGAACTTGTCCCAAACTCCCATGAAACCCAGGCAGCGTTCTCAAGTTACCTCGAAGTGGATTACTTGATGCATTCACCTGCCCCAGGAATCATACAAAGATAACATGTTTTATTTTACTCAGTTCCATGCTGCATTTCTTTTTCTTTTCCTTTATCCTTTTTAGTTGCATTTGTAAATGCATTCTAGTCATGAACTGTGCTCTAGTCATTCTTTTCTAGGGTACCATATGTTAGGAAATGCTGTTCTTTTACCCTGTAATTCTCTACTGAAGGGTTAGACAGGTTGCCATTACAAAATACAGTGTTTTCCCCTCCTGATAAGTGATAACCGTAGCTAAGGAGAGGTGAGAAGTGTGGGACTTGGTTTTAACTCTCAGTGTCAGCTCAAGGGATAATTCACAGGAATGCATTGCCCTTGTTGGATTGCTCTTGAAGCTCTCTACCAGGTTGTGCGCTTTGTTGAGCCGAATAAGCATTGTTTGGATGTTGTCGGATTCAGCTTAATCCACATGTGTGGTGGATTGAGGTGGAATTTAGTTCAAGGTCCACTTCAATCACTTAACACAAGTGAATTAATTTAAATCTGACTACATCCGACAAGGCCTAAGATGACAGTGCAAGTGCAACCGTGTGGTTTCCCTTTCTGGTGTTTCTGCGACCTGCCCAATTTGTGAAGCATGTTCAGCTCGCTGCAAACCCTGAAGGATATTCTGTAACGAGTCAATAAGAACATTTCGATTCCATCCCTGGAGGATAGATTTGTTTTATAGAGTTATTAACAGAAAAATACTGAACTTTTTTTTTATGAAATCCATGCATCCCACACAGGAGTTAGATTATCCATGTCCAAATTCTCTACATTTTTTGCAGTTTCTCTCGGCGAGCAGCTCTGATCTTTTTTTCCGCCCCTTGATGGAGATTAGTAATCGGATTGCACTGTAGATGTCCAAAGTCTTTGATAAATGAAAAAAAATACCCTTCATCAGTAGGAAAGAGAATAAACTCTGTGCTAGTGCTGTCATCTAATTTGGGCCAAATAACACAAGGGATAAACAAACAAAATAAATACGGCCATCAGGATTCAGGAAGAGGACGTCATCTTGCTCGGCGTACTCGATGCCGATGGTCCAGGACTCCAGGTGACGCAGAATCTGCCGTCTCCCAGGTATCCTGCTTCCCGCCATGATTGGATGCGGCCAATTGGAGCTTCGCTGCCGGGCCTGTCACGGCAGAAGCAAGAGGACGAGGACGGGATAGTTTATACAACGAACTAAAAAAACATAGGAATTATGTGGCAATACATACAGCTCCAATAGATTTCTTTCATTTTTTTATATAAAAACTTTGTTGGGGCAATCGGCTTGTTGCACTATGATTCTATGAAAGCACCAACTTCTCATACATACATGAGCAATGACATGTGTACCCTAACGATCTTTCGAAAAAGACGTGTACCCTAACAATATAGTTTTACATGATCGTGCAGTAATGCAGGTGTAGAAAAGAAAGCTAGCATGCAACAGTTGCTTCGAAAACTTTTCAAGTGATAGAGCCTTCCTAACATGTCAAACTAACAACACTTAAAGATACGTGTGTTGCAATATCCCTATGCACTGTAGGAATTAAACCATAGTGCAATTCAGTGGCGGAGGACAAATAATAATCAAGGTGTGACAGAAAGTTAACAGAGGTTGATTTATAGCATATACATTAAGAAAAACCACATGATATAGCTAGGATAAAGAAGAGTGAAGCAAACTTGAGGTAGGGCAGGTGCCACACCTAGCCCTACCGAGCCCTCCGCCACTGGTGCAATTATAGTTTAGAGAAATGCAGAAGCAAATCGTCTTGGAGATCATCATCTTGCAAGGAAAGGAGTTGAAGGACTTTTAAAACCAGATCCCAAACACTACGGTAAGTTGGCTCAAGAACTAAGGAAGACATCGATCAAAGAAAGATGACTCTAACATCAACAGGGTAGTGCCTCTTGGGGTTTTTTCTGTGGGAAAGATGTTTTTTCTCCTTTTGCACTGCTTGGTGCTGCGAATTCCTCCTAGGGTCTTCTTGTTATGTCTTTGGAGGTTACTTGGACTATTGTACATAAATTTTCTTCCTATCTTGAAAAACAGAGCTATATGTCATATCTTTCATAAAAAAACCATCTAGGATAAACTCACATGCTTCAATGAGAAATCTCAAAACCCAAGTGATGGTCATTATGTGAAAGAACAATAACTAGCTACTATGCTTAGGGTACAAGTATTACTTATATTTAATAAAATGTATAAGATGAACATGCTTAATGTATGCAATAGTAGTATATTGAAATGGATTGCAAAACAACAAAACTCAGAAAAATGCCATTGCAGGATGAACAAATCTAAGTAAGAAAACCGTCACTTTGTTAAGACAGGAAAAAAAGAAATTTATATAACCCTTCCCATACCATAGAAAGAAACATTCATAATACTACGAAATGTAATACTAAAATTATATAATTAAAAGATACGTGTGATCATATGTGATCATCATTATTTATCTATGGTTGCAGGGTAATTTTAATCATTAGACAGTAAGAGGCATACAATGCACCATAAAATCATACCTGGATAAAGAAAATCAATCATCTATAATTGTTGGAAGTGTAGCATCTTTGTATGATGGGCCATATTTTTAGTTACAAAAATATGACATTGACAAGAATATGAATGAACTAACGATGAATGTTATATTAACAAATAGTGATGTTAATATCTGAGCCCATTGTTCCACAACATCGTAGGATAACTAAGTAACATAAAACATAAATATTGGATAGAAAAACAGAAGATAATAAAAAATCTTAAGTATTTCATTACATGATGCATTTTTTATTTTGTCTAATACATTTGATCTTCCATGATCTCTAAGATGTCCACGATTTTCCACACTAGATTATGATGGATGCATACTCCATCACATACATTGTCATTGAGTAGGAAGCCAAAACACCATAAAATGTAGAGACAATAAGCTATTTATTGTGTTGTGAATTATACTACAAGTACTAAACGACAATGAGTGCGATTGGGATAACCATCATTTGGTGTTATTGTCAAAGACATACAGTAGTAATTCTACAACAACTACTGCAAGCATAGTATAATTATCTTTTCTAAATTAAAATACATATATGGTTTTGTACCTATCTCAACGATATCTAAATGAAAAATGCAAACAAAAAAAAACATAGGATCCCGCAACCACTCACTACTTCACAAAACTTAATGGAGGTGGGTGTTTTGGCTTTCCGGAGGGTTGCTTTACCCTCATCAATTAATAAATTAACATTAATACCTTCTAATGGAGGCAATCACTCTTACCAGCCCGCCTTCGTTGCACAAATTGTGAATAATTTGTTGTATTTGAACCAAACTTAGAAGATTATGTATTTGGCAGGTTGAGAAAAGAAGATATTATCCTTGAGACTACACCTCCTCCCATTCGTAAGGATCTTAAAACTGAAATCAAGAGTGGACAAGGTCCAAGCTCCTACCTACATCATCTTCACTATCTTTCATGATAGATGTTAGAATGTTGGTGCTATGTTACGGTTGAAAATTCTTACCAACATTTTTTTCTATGTTGGGAGTTCATTTAATCTAAAAAGTAATCACTACTGCAGAAAAGCACAACAATGTCGGTTCAAAACCCCCCATCAGTGGCGGTTTTTGAACCGGCACAATTATATCGGCAGTGATGAGGGGATCACATCACTGCCGGTTTGTAATACAAACCGACAGTGATGTTAGTGTCCAGAAATCGCGTTTTAAAAATAGAAAAAAGATTTAAATTATGGGAGAGCCCACTAGTAACCCGCCCGCCCATCTCCATCTTAAGTCGCAAGTCGCGCTTTTTTTGCCCGTCTCCGTCCGTCTCAAGTCGAATCTAAAAAGTATTCACTACTGCAGAAAAAACACAACAATGCCGGTTCAAAACCCCCCATCAGTGGTAGTTTTTGAACCGGCACAACCATATCGGCAGTGATGAGGGGATCACATCAATGCCGGTTATTCTAAACCGGCAGTGATGAATCATCACTGTCGGTTCGTATTACAAACCGGAAGTGATGTTGGTGTCCAAAAATCGCGTTTTAAAAATAGAAAAAAAGATTTAAATTCTGGGAGAGCCCACTAGTAACCTGTCCGCCCGTCTCAAGTCGCAAGTCACGCTTTTTTTGCTCGTCTCCGTCCGTCTCAAGTCGCAAGTCGCGCTTTTTTTTGTCTCCGTCTCAAGTCGCAAGTCACGCTTTTTTCGCGTAAAATCGTGAACGCGCTCCGACGGGGATTCAAACTTTAGACCTCAGGCTCGCGTGGTACCTCCTCTACCACTCCACCCATGACTCACTTGTGTCTTGATTCAGTTTTAGTTCACCTCATTCTATACTAAATTGAGTGTAAATTGATTGTTTGAGCCACTAAACGAATTCAAATGAAAAAGTTATAAACTACAAAGTTTCATAATTTTTCGAGATCTACAACTTTCATATAGCAAGTTTTTCCATCCGAGATCATTTACAAAATTTTGAATTTCAAATTTGACACATTCAAACGTATTTTTCGATGACAAGATGATTTCAAATGAAAAGTTGTCAACTACAAAGTTTCATAACTTTTCGAGATCTACAACTTTCATGTATAGAGTTTTTCTATCTGAGGTCGTTTACAAAAATAAAAAAAAATCAGTGTCCAGGTGCATCTCTGTCGGTTCCAGCCACGAACCGACAGTTTATTACAATATAAAATATAAAATAGTTAAAATAAATACTTCGGTCTAAGGTCAGGCTCGGGGCTAAGAACTTTTTTTCTAGACAACAAGACAAGCCCTGTCCACTAAATTTAATGGATGGGCCAAAACTTGTTGGTCCTGGGCCGAGCCCGTAGACCGGGCTCAGTTTGCTAGGTCCACACCACATTATGCCCTTCTCGGTTGTTGGTTCCAGTCTTCCAGAATCCAGACGCCGAAGCCGGTTCCGTTCTCTCGTCGTCGGCTCGTCGCACCCCCCAGCACCCCTCCTCCACCGATCGGGGCCTTCCCTCAGCCACAGCCCACGCCGCTGAACGGCCGGAGGAGATCCGATACCTCCGCCCCCGACTCCCTATCACCGGACGGCTGGAGATCTGGTCGAAGCCAATCCTTCTCGGATTCGGTGGTAGCAGAAGAGGAATCCGCCGCCTACCGAATATCGATCGATCGATCGATTCGGAGAGATGCGGCAGCAGCGGGGCGGGATCGGGCCTGGGGCCGGGAGGAGGGGGGACGATCCGGGGCTCCTCACGAGGGCCGTCGACAGGGTGTTCCGCTTCGTCCGCCTCGCCGAGTTCGAGATCTTCTTCGTCCTCCTCTTCCTCATCGCCTTCTTCCTCTTCAAAGATTTCGTAAGCACCCACACCAACCTCGCGTTAACATGTGGCCTTGATTCTTGAAGGACTCAGCAGAAACCATAGAAGCTTTGCAATGAATGAAAATGAAGATGCTCTTCATTTAGAGAAATTAAGATTTCCTCTAGTGTAGATAAACATTTGGGTACAATGGTGGTATTTTCATTAATTTTACATCTTTATATTATGTCTAATATACGACACAATTGGGAATTTGACACTGAAAACGTTTGCCCCCTGATTGTGACTGCCACTGAGTGAATGACACGCGGGTCCACCTGAGCCTATGAATTGTTTGAGGGTTTTGCAGAAACCACTTGTTTTGACTTCATATGCATTGATTTGATACGGCTATTGACATAATTTGATCCAGAGACCCAGCTATTACCTTGAAGTGATTATCAAGAAATCAGCTGACATCATAGAACATATAGGGGCTGATTGGTTACTTGCATTAACTTGCATAGCATATATATCCTATCCAGTTTAGCTAATTCTGAATTAGGCAATGCAATTTAATGTTGTTTGGTTCAACTGAATAGGGAGTTGTATAATACTATGCACTTGATTGGTTGTATGCATAACTATCTAGTTTGTATACAGGATGCATAGTGGATGCAATGCAATACTTGCATAGCTGGATACGGTCAATTTCTTGGGGATAGTGGGATGCAAGTCCAGACTGCTTTGAGGATAGGGCTAGCCCGCATAAGGCTATATGCAGTCATCCAAACAGCACTAACTAGCATTCCCTTAGCCTGGAGAAAGAGATATACAAGTAACCAATCAGACCCTATAGTAGCTTACTGAATGCATATACTCTCCTTGAAACAACTCAGGAAAAAAATTCAGTGTTGATTGAACCATTTCTTCATTACAGGTAGAAGGCTAGTATTTTTGTCCAAGGTAGGACTTTGTGGCATATGAATTATGAATTTTTAGTACAAGACAACATTTGGAATGTAGATATTACCGTTATGCTTATTTCTATGTTTCAGTCATCCAAATCGTTTGATTTAGAAGCCTAGCTATTACATTAACATGGCTCATTAGGAAATCGTGTTCTTATGCGATTTAGTTACCTCAATATGGAGGAATGCAGTATAATTTTGCAGATTTTTTTTATCTTCTATTTTCAAATTCGTGTCTTACACCAATTGTTGGGTGAATTTTGCTGCAGATGTCACGGCCTGAATACAATCAGCTGTTTGTCAAGAAGCCCGATCTAGATGACTCATGGCCTTAGAGACTACAGATGTATAAGTTGTAGCCTGGTCTTTTCTTCGAGTTGTGTTGGAAATACATACTTCTTTGAAGCCCTGCGAGGCCGCCCCCCTTTCGTTGTCAGGAGCATGCTTTATGATTACTTAGAGTATTCTCTTCAGTGATGATCAATATATTTAGCTATTCATTTTGTTCACTTAAAGAGGGGATCTTTCATGTCAATATTGGTGTGCGGCGATACTGTGGTTGATGCCAGCAGTTATTTTTCACGCTGTTTATGTGTTGTGAAGTCCCATGAGTTCGAGGTGAGATGATCATATGATAAGTGCAGTTTTTTTTTAAGTGGCATCAATGGCACCTAAATTGAATGTTCATCCAGTGTTTCTAATAATTGACAGATGATGATTGTTGGAAGACAAGGTCACTGTGGTATAACTTCAGAGGTTATTGCCAGAAATTCAGATTACAGATTTGGTTAGATCCATGTATTGTGCAAATTCTGTCGCTGTATCATACTTTTTCATGACAGACTCTGTTGTTGAAAGTTATGTGAATCTGATTCCTTCGAAAGACACGGTAAGAACTGTAGCTGGTTTGCTGTGTCTTTGTTATCAGAGTATTCTTATTCAGTCAAGTCAGTTGCTGGGATATGGGTGTGCAGGGAAACCAATTACCAATGCCATTTTCCCATGGGATAGGATATATGGGTTAGCATAATTGAGGGGATTCAGTTAACACTCCTAGAAGAAGCAACACGTGCCCAGATAACCCAAATCGAAGCAAGTCCCTCTCGTTGATTCTGCGTTAGCTTGGGTGTGAGCATCACCGAATTCGTCGCCTGGTCACGTGTGTGAGCACGCGTCAACATCGTTACGTGAGATCTTACCTAACGGAAACGTCAAGGTGGTGCTGAATAAATAAAGAAGATAGAATCCGTAGAGTAGCAAGTTCGGCAGGGATTGGCGTATGCCAACTCAATTCAGTGCTCAAGGCACCGAAAGAGTAGAAGAATTCAACCATAGTGCACGTACTGGCACGTTTTTTTTCTCTTTCGAACAAGTCCGTTTGGGTTTTTGCCTGACTGCACTTTTTCTCTGTATCGATGTTGTCTTTCAAAATCTGATCAAATCAAATTCAACTCTCGTCTTTCAAAATCTGATCAAATCAAATTCAAAATCCGAGGCTGGAACTTTTATCTTCAGAGAAGAACTGGAGGACGAGTGGCAGAATGGGCAATCGGCGCGTCGGGCCGTCGGCGGCAGGCTGCTGGACCGCGAAACGTGGAACGGGCAGGGGCCCACGCCCACGCGGGTCTCCCCCTTGGGCTGGGCCCGTCGCTTCCGTTCATTTTTAACTCCTCGGTCATCCCGACGAGCACGCGGGTCGCCCGGCTCGCTGCGCCCCCTCCTCAGCTCTTCCCTCCGAGATCCCGGCACCGCCCCGCCACGCCGCGCCGCGCCGACATCCCCCTCGCCGGCCAGCCCAAACTGCTGCAGCAGATCTCGCCTCGCCTTCCGCCCCGCTGCGATGCATAGCCGCGCCGCCGCCTTCGCCGCCGCCGTTGTCCTCCTCCTCGCGCTCTCCGTCCCCATCCCCGTCTCCGCCGCCGACCAGGTAAGCATTCCCAACCACGTCCCCGTGCTACGCCCGTTTGCTCGCCCCGGAAGCCTCAGCTCCGACGGTCTCACGCTCCGGGTTCCCTCCATTTCTGCTGTCAGGCTGCTAATGGCGCTGCCGGGAATGGCACTGGCGCAGGCGCCGACCGCCTGGACCGCCGCACCAAGGTGAGCGCGCGCGCCGGGCACGCTGCGTGTCTCGGCTCTGACTCTCTGAGAGAGACTGGGGTTGCTCTATCACTGAACGCGCCTCCCGTCTTCTCTGCTTCCCAGATGTTCGTCCACCACACGGCTGGCGCGCGGGCGGCTGAGGCGCAGGACACGGAGCTGGGGCTCTTCGACGCCTTCTTCGCTAGCCTGTCCATGATCGTCGTTAGCGAGGTGAGGCTACCCGCTGGCGCCGGTGTTCATGGGTTTTCTTCATAACTTGTCTCTGATGTCTGTGGGTCTTTTTCCGCGTGAAGATTGGCGATGAGACGTTCATCATCGCGGCGCTGATGGCGATGCGGCACCCCAAGTCGACGGTGCTCTCGGGTGCACTGTCGGCGCTTTTCGTTATGACGGTAGGTGGTTCCACTGAAGCTTTTGCAGCTCTGTTGGGAGAAAAAGAAGTTGCTAGTGCTTGCTAGTCGTGTGACTGAGACTGATCCTTCTGTGCCTCTGTGGTGTTCTGTTCTTAGGTACTGTCTACTGGACTAGGCAGAATCGTTCCAAATTTGATATCGAGGAAGCACACTAACAGCGCGGCGACAGGTATGGCTTATCTGAATGTCACCTGATTGTGTATTGATAAAAGGTGGTCCAAGGTATAGAGATCCTAGTGGTTGGCGGAACAAGGATTAACTCATAGTTAGAGATGAGTGTTTTGGCCCCAATGTTCCAAAAGCAATGATCACTATTTGACCTGCAAGTAACTGAAGTGATACACTAGATGTGACATACCTGCATTTATTCAGATTCAGTTGTTAGATGCAGATGCTTAAAGTCAATGCTTGTATATAAATGTGGAGACATAAATGTTTTTACAAATCGTCATAGTGATGTAAGTAAATTTATGGTTTCTGACAGTAGCGTTTTCCTAATTTTACGTGCATCCAAGTACATCAAAATTGGGGCAAAAATGCATAAGAATTAAAGTGGGTGCAGCCATTTGCCAGATCACTCTCTTTTCCAGCTATAGTAATCATAAGAGATTCAAATTTTGGTTACTGGGAGCAAGAAAGGATATTTGTTTCTTGCTAATGCAACTAATGGTCTTCCGAGGTCTTATTATGGATGTATATGTACCATTTGGGCATGGATATTCTTAATCTTATGATTCTTAAGATATTGTAGAAATCTTGATTTCATATCGGTTCTGTAGCATGCAGCAGTGCATTTGATATATCTTCTTTTGTTGTTTTGTGCTTCAGTCCTCTATGCATTTTTTGGGCTACGGCTCCTGTACATTGCTTGGAGGTCAGATTCCAAGGCGTCACAGAAGAAGGAAATAGAAGAAGTATGTGGAATTTCTTACCTCAAATTGTTACATTCTTTTCATTGTGTGGAATTTCTCACCTCGAATTGTTACTTTTCATTTCCATGCTAAGCACCATCCATCTTTTCTAGATATAGCATAAACACATTTTTTAGTCCATAACTGATTAAGCCTTTCTGACCATGGACTATTCTCGATTAGACCTGTTACAACATCAGTAGGATATACTTGTGCTTGAAATGTGATATTTAGCTGCAGATGTTAAGAGCTATTAATACTGCTACTCATTGTTCAGACGACTGTGCTCATTGGTTGTCAGTGACTGTTGTAATGCTCTTTTTTCAGATTATATTATATATTTATATATATATATTGTTTGTCTTGACATATACAGGTAGAGGAAAAGCTGGAATCAGGCCAAGGGAAGTCAACATTTAGGCGTGTTTTCTCGAGATTCTGTACTCCTATATTCCTGGAGGTAGGTTTCCCTTTCCCTTCCTCATTTTACACTTTCATTTCTCTGAAACTTGCATTTACTGGCTTCTGATTTTGTGGTGGATGGTCAAGGCTGTGTTTAGATGCTGCAAAATTGGTGAAAAAAAATCCTATAGCAGTCCTGTAGCACTTTTCGTTTGTATTTGGCAATTAGTGTCTAATCATGGATTAATTAGGCTTAAAAGATTCGTCTCGCAAAGTTAAAGCAAACTGTGCAATTAGTTTTTGATTTTGTCTACATTTAGTACTCCAGACATATACCGCAAGTTTGATGTGACAGAGAATCTTCTTTTTACATAGTGCCAAAGTTTAGGGATTGTGTGGGAACTAAACACACAAATCTTGTGCAATCCTTTTCGCTTTTCTTAGAGGATGTAGAATTCTTCCTGACATTGCATGTTTCTGTTAACACTAACTAATGTAACGGTAACCAAACATATCAGTACTGATGCTGCCGCAGTGCCAAGTGTATTGCTCGCTTTCTATATGACGTATTTACTTTTGATTTCAGTCATTTGTGTTGACCTTCTTGGCGGAGTGGGGCGATCGGAGTCAGATAGCTACAATAGCGGTATGGTTCATGATCCCTCTTCAAATTGGAATTTCCAGCTCTCTTATTCATTCAACTCCATAACAAAACTCAAAGCGTGGTCCTCATTCCTCAATGCAGCTGGCGACCCACAAAAATGCGGTCGGAGTTGCTACAGGAGCGACCTTGGGGCACACCATCTGCACATCAATCGCGGTGGTGGGTGGCAGCATGCTGGCCTCCAAGATATCTCAGGGCACGGTCGCCACCATCGGAGGCCTCCTCTTCCTTGGGTTCTCTCTTTCGTCATATTTCTACCCGCCATTGTAGTACCACCCTGCGCTGCCTGTCATCCCTGTAGGTGAAATTCCTCCTGCGAGTCCCCTTTTTGTTTCTTGTTCAGGTTCAGCCAGTCCCTAACCTCCCTGGCCCTTGTCAACCTTGGCCAGCACCCTCATCTGAAATCTGATGCAGTGCTCTGCTGTCCAGTGATCCTTGTCATACGGCATGAGATTTTTTTGTTGTACCGAGTAAAGCATATATGGATATGTGTAGTAGGTATATGCGATACGATAATTGTCAATACAAGTCATGAATTCAAAAAAACAAACGGAAGACGTGTATTGCCTTTAATTTGTCAGGAATTCAAAACGTAACCTGTATATACTATATACACATGGTGTCTATATCATTTCCTTTCCTGCGTGCGTATGCACCATTGCCAAGACGCCAACTGAAGTGTTCAGTCGTACACCACGCGCCGCCGACGCCGGCGGCGGCAGCAGTCTGCTAGCTAGCTAGTAGTTGAACCACCACCGCCACCGGCCGATGATCTTTCCGACGTACCAGGTTGTGCGGCTTTTTCCGGCACATGGTGGGGAACAATCCGAGCACATGCTTGCACTCCCTGAGCAGCGGATGTGCCGCCGGAGCCGGAGCTAGTGCCGGAGCTGGAGTTTGTGTGGCGAACCATTCACATTTTCTTCAATTTATTATCACCAACTAGTGTGCACAATATATTTACAGATTGGTTACATGGGTTTGATAGGAAGCTGAAATCCAAGATTCTTGTAGGTGCGAGTGCAATTTGTTGGGTAATATGGTTAACTCGGAATGACAAAGTTTTTGACAAGGTACTAGCACCATCTTATTTGCAGGTTATCTTTAGGGGGCTCACTGGATCAGATTTTGGTCCCTACTTCAGAAGGAGGAGGATCGCCTTTGGATGATGATGGGTTGCAGGAGGATTGAGACAACAGTGATGGAGTTAAAAAAGTTACGAGTTTGTTTAGAGGATCGATGATTCGAGATGTTTCATTCCTTCGTTCTTCAAGCACCTTGCCACCATGGTAGCTCGCACTTGCTAGTACGTGTGTGTTCGAGTGGTATTGAGTTATAGTCTTGTATATATATATAAAGAGAGGTAGGGACTGAAATGTAAAAATAAAATAGAGACAACCAAGAGTACCAAGAGTATCGACAAATTTGGCTTTCCGAGCAAGTAGCACTTATAAAACTGAAATTCCTCCATAATGTAATGCGATGCCAATTTGAGCTATCGAGGATATTCGAGAACTATACTACGGAGTAGTACTCATTGTAGATCTTTGGTGTAGTGGTGCGTGTGGTGAGAGGGAGCGGGTTGTGGTTAGAGCCTTCCATAAGCATTGTCTGTGATTTCATTCAGCTTGCAAACTAGTTTTTTTTTAACATGATTGCAAACTAATAGCTCTTGGCATCAAGATTTTTTTTTTGACACCACTCTTTATTCACTCTTTATCCAATAGCTTGTAGAGCAAAATTACATATGCCTTCAAGCGGTGATGTCAACCAAACTCTTCTACCCAAATCAAAATATACAGACCCTCTAGCTATAGAGTGAGCATCTACATTGGATGATCTACTCTCATGAACTAACACAAAGGACTCAAGAGATCCTGCTCTCATGATCTAGCTCTTGGCATCAAGATGTACGTGTGCACCTGATCTCCAACATGAATATCCCGTGCATTTGTATACGTCGTGTGATACACTCCCAGCTCGGCTCAGCTCGGCCCATCTTGGCAACCAGCTCGGGTCCATCCCCCGGCTTTGTGCTCACGGCCCAACGCCTTCTCAACCAACTTCGCTCCCCACAGAATCCCCCACCGCGAAAACAAACCAGCGCGAAACCATTTGCTCCTCCGCCGCCTTCCCTCTCCACCAAACTCCAAACCCCTCTCCATTTCGGCCTCCTCGCCGCAGACCGCAGACCGGTCGACCCCGAGCTCCGTTGCCGTCGTCTTCCGGTAAGCTTCCCCCCCACAGCCTCCCTCCCTTCCTTCCCCGGTTCCCCTCTTCGTCTCTCGGTCGAGGTGTTTTGCTGGATTCGGATCCCCGAATCCGTGCTCGCCATTGTTGACCCCCCCCCGCTAGAATGGTTTCCGTTTCGCGCGTCTTCTCGATCGATTTCAGCGTTTCCCCCTTCTGTTTCTCCGGGTCTGAAATCTCTCGATTCGATTCTACGCCCCGTTGGTTCCTGATCCTCGCCACTCGAACGAAATGCGGCTTCGGTTGCTGTGGGTCGAATTCGTCCTCTCTGGTTCTCCGCCCTTTTGCTTTGCTCTATTGGTTGTTGGTTGGTTGGTTTATCCCTGGTCCGTACGGTTTCTGGCAGCGGCTATCGATCCTCGCCGAAGTGCTTGATTTCCCGTCGCGTTCTTAGGGTCTTCTCGATTCTCGTATTCCCCCGCTTCTCAATCTGGCTTTCGATTATCGGGTCATCCGCTGGTTTTTTTTCCTCGTTTTCTGGGTGGGTTGGGGTTTAATGGATTCACGCGACTCTGATTTGTTGTGGCTCTTTGTGTGCTCCAGGCAATCGCGATGGGGAAGACGCCCCCGAAGGAGAAGGAGGCGGATGGAAGCCCCCGGAACAAAGCTCCGCGGGTGGACGACGACGAGGCTCTGATTAAGGTTCCTGTGGCGTCGGCACCGAGCCCTACGGGGAAGACGCCGCCGAAGGGGGAGGAGGCGGAGGGAAGCCCGCGGAAGAAAGCTCCGCGGCTGGGCGACTCGGCTCTGGTTAAGGTTCCTGTGGCGTCGGCACCGATCCCGACGGGGAAGACGCCGCCGAAGGCGGAGGAGGCGGAGGGAAGCCCGCGGAAGAAAGCTCCGCGGCTGGACGACTCGGCTCTGGTTAAGGTTCCTGTGGTGCCGGCACCGAGCCCGACGGGGAAGACGCCGCCGAAGGGGGAGGAGGCGGAGGGAAGCCCGCGGAAGATACCTCAAAGGCCGCGGAGTAAATCTCCGCGGCGGCAGGACAGAAGGCCCGCGGCGGGTGTGCCTCTACCTACGGTTCCTGAGTCGTCGGAGCTGATCGGGGAAGGGGCTGCCAACGGTGAGAAGCGGTGCAAGTGCAATCACGTCGTCAATGACCATGCTATCCAGGAATTGACTGGATGGATGAATATCAAGGACGCATGGACTTGCTGTGGTTGTCAGAGCGAAGAAATCAGGAGGATCGTCAAAACCAGGCCCGAGAAGAGAGATCTCTTGATCTGCGTGACATGCTACGACCATCTCTGCTGCGGGGTTGGGTCAATTGCTTACCCGTTTGGGCACTCTCGAGCACACTGCCTGAAGAAGAAGCACTGGTTTGCTCTTCTGTACTATGATCCAGAAAGAGGATACTGCTTCAAGTGTAACGCTGAGGTGCCAATGCCGGTCAAATTTGGGGATGTTGACCACGAGATTGGTCTTCATCTGATCCGCTCTATTGTCAATTTTAAGTTACTGGATTCCCCACAATCTGTTGGTAAGTTTTCCCCCGACACTGCTCTTTGTGGTCCCATGGCTTTGCTTCTTGAATCCCTGCTGCCTTTCTTGACTTCGTGCCAGGGTTTCATGTTTTCTGATGTTTTCCTTCTATGGTTCGTTGCCCCTGATTTTCCTTGGCCCTATCACTGGTCTGCACTGTTCTTGGTAGTGGTTCTGGAATGTTAATACTTGCTGAAGTTTTCGATGTTTTGTCTTCTTGGTTATTTTGACCTCAGCACAAAAAATCCCCTACTTATTTGGCTTTCTTGGATGATCTGTATGCTTAGGTCAAACTGAGGCGGTGGTCCAGTCAAAGAAGGTGGAAATGATGGGCAAAGTTCAGGTAGAAAGCCGTCCATCTGAGCTTGGTGTGGATCTTGAAGACAGATGGCCTAGCTATGAGTCCAGATCATCTAATGCACAAGGTTATAGCAAAGTTCAGGCAAGAAGCCGTCCATCTGGGTTTGATGTGTACCCTGTAGACAAATGGCCTAGCTACGAGTCCAGATCATCTGATGCGCAAGGCTATGCTATCAGAGGGATACCAAATCAAGGAAACACATGCTACATGAGTGCAGTATTGCAGTGCCTATTTGTGCTTGGTAAGCTGCAAGAGAAGATGTTAGCTCTGGATCGTCCAGAAAGTGACCTTGCCAAGGCACTCAAGAAGCTTTTTGTGGAGGCAAGTGCTGCAGGAAATGTGCTGAACCCAACCGATGTTTTGGGATGCTTATGGTCTGGCAAAGCGCCCTTTTCCCGACCTGGAGCTATGGAAGACAGCCACGAATTGCTTATGGCCTTGCGCGATATTTGGAAGAAAGGTGAAAGTGATGACCCTACAATGATGGATTCCATTTTTCAGTTTCAGATGACTCAGGCAAAATCCTGCAGAAAATGTGGTCATTCGTCTGGTCAGAAGATCGATGATTTCTGGGACCTGACAGTGCATTTCCCATCAAAGTGGCATCCAACCAAAAGTGCTGCATCACCACAAACAAGCGAGAGTCCCAGATCTCGAAAGATGGAGATTGCTGTTCAATTATTTCCAGCAGATGTGCAGAGAAACTTGGAAAAGATGCAAACAGTTTCTGAAAGTGCTTATTCTCATGCTATTGGTTCAGAGGTGATTGTGGAGGAAACACATAAACCTTTGGAAGTTGGTGAGTTTATGATTTCTCCTGAACTTATTAAAATACCTTGACTGCAGATATTGGTGGTACTCTAGAGTCCTAGGTCATTCCACATTTGTGGATTGAAAATGCTGGAACTATGGAACACTCTGAAACTGGAATTCTTATTGGTTATCTTGCCCAACATAAGAAAAAAACGTTTCAGTTTTTGGAATATGTATCCTGCACTTGCGAAGAGGAGAAAATGGTTTGTGGGCCCTTTGCACACATGGACAGAAGAAAATTTTCAGGAAAAACTTTGGGATGTGTATACAAAAGTGAGCAGGATCTTTCAGGAGTGTTAACACGGCACTGTTGTTTGTACTGTAGTAGGTAAAACTGCCACTGGAATAAATAGCTTGAGATATTGTGTCCTTGTTGTCGCATAATAAATTGTTGCTCCACTTAATCATGTGCGGGGATTCTCGAAAAGAAAGCTACATCAAATTTGGAGGATAAAGATCTAAAATATGTAGAGGATGCCAGTTGCTGGTACATGATGTTGATACTGCAGATAAAATTAAATATTACATATGCTTGGTTCTGCAGATTCTACTCAAGCGCAAAATATCAGTCAAAGCAAGGATGATGTACATAGTCCTGTACAGATTCAGGAGGGCAAGTGTTTTGATTCACTGACAGAAGATTCAGTATCGGTTGAAGACTTGTTATTGCTGTTTTCTGAAGGTCCGATAGAATGGAGTTGTCCTGATTGTGGCAAGGATCATGAGGAGCCAAGTACCAGTCGAAGTAAAAATGGTGGGCAGAGAGTGGGAAGCGGCAATGAAGATAATGTTGGAGATACTGTTCATATGTATCGTTTTACCACGCTTTCACCTGTATTAACTCTTCACCTTAATAGAACTTCTTACCAGAAGAGAACCCCCATGGTTGGAAACAAGGATGACAATACTGTTGCGATCAAAATAAGTGTCCATGTGAGATTTATGGAATACCTTGATGTAGAGCGATTCATGGACCGCAGGTAACAATAGTTTACCTTAAACTTTTGTGCAGTTCTAACTTCTAACAAGTTTCTAATTGCGTAAGATTTTTTGTTTAGTTCATTCTTACTAGCTTTAACAATACACGACCTTCTTGAAACAAAGACTTAAGAACACATGGCATTGTTGGTGAATGTTTTTTTTACCCATACTTTAGTGTTCTCATTTGTGATCATGTGGGCTTTGGTAGCCATATACTTGTTATTTTTTTTTTCCAAATCAACTAGTACATTGTTTAAGTAAGTATGTGATTATAGTGTGTGAAAATTAATGCCATATAGAAATGGAGCATGTTAATTTCCTGGAAATTTGGATAATTTCCTTCATTTGCATAGAGGTAATTAGGACGATTCTACTTATATTTATCTCTGCAGATTAACCTGATTCAGATTAAAGAAATTATGAACAGCCAAACCAATTGTTTACTTCCCCTGGAAACATGTGTATTTAGCACTGCATAATGGGTGATAAAAGAAGGTAAAATCTTTCAAGTAATTTATTATATTCACTAAAGAACTGTAACATGATAATAGTAAAATGAATATCTTGCCATCTGAGCATGGAGAAAAAGGGATAAGTTTTATATGTAGAAAAAAAACCTGCAGCAGTAAAGAAAGGTTTGAGAAGGGGAAAAACACTATAAAATAACAGTGCATATGAAAGTTACCGGCATCTTGTCAAATTAAAAATGCATCGCCATTTCATAAACGATGGGAATGGGACACTGGGTCATATGGTAGTACTCCCAGTGACCCAGTCCCAGGACATACTATTTGTAAGTTGGAATTATGTGAAAGGAATTATACAAATGTCATCAATAACATGTCTAAAAAGGTGTTACTTGTTGGAGCCTGTGCAGCTCTAGAAATTTACAAAATCTGTATTATTTTCATTAGAGAGAAAGGAAATGAGATGCCAACACAAATAATCCAACTAGGTTTTAAAATTAGTTGTGATTCCAGTTTGGGAAGCAACTGGATTAAGTATATTTTCTACAGTCCCTTTTCCTGAGGATACACACTAGAGCTGTGGATCTTTGTAGTTCTTTTCTACAGTATGATATTGATGAGAGCCTTGTTCAATCTACATCAAATAATCTTGTCTTTGGTTGGAAAATACTTTAGTGAACCAGTTGTAATTGAGTTTGTTTGCGACAGAACTGATCACATTTGAATAGAATGGAACAGACAGATCGTCTGGTGCACTGTATTGCTTACTTCACTGTAAATAGAATTATCATATCTGAGAGCTCAGTATCTATTTGCGTTTAGATGCATTTTAAATGCCTTTTTCTTTGTTTGAAAGTATGCTAGCTACAATTCTGACTTCTGGTATTGGTATTTCAAATATAATTGGATTTTTTTTTAAAAAAAGGTAAATGTCTATGGCCTTCTTAATAATTTTAGAGCCTTTATTTGTTGAAATCTTCATTGATAGATGATTGATCGTTTGAGAAGGGATCTTGGGTGTTTATCTGATAGAGGATTCTTGTTGATAATGTTCAGTTATGAGGATACATGACCAAGAAAGGCATGGCAGTATTTGTAAAAGGTGGCATTGTTTGATGACCATACATGTGTTCTAATTCTGTTTCATTTTCTCCAATATTCAGCTCTATCGACAAAGGTAGCACCCTCTATCGTCTAGCTGGTGTTGTAGAGCACATTGGCAAGGGATCCTTGAAGTCAGGACACTACATTGCATATATTAGAGCAAGAAAGGTTGGAGATCAGCAAGAGGGTAGCAGCTGCTCTTCCTCGTGGTTTCGTGCGGACGACCATCGGATCAGACAAGTCACCCTTGAACAAGTTCTCAACAGTGAGGCCTATATTCTTTTCTATGAGAGGATGAAAGACCGAGAAATTTCTGACATAAGACGTCAGAACTAAAGAATGCAGTCATAGAACAAGTAGATGAAGTGAGATAAGCAAACCTTCTCTCGGCCACAAGGATCCAGCCACTCAGTGTTCATAATAAAACAGGCTCTTGGCCCAAGCTCATTTTTGTCGCTAGGCTTCAAACTTACTGAAACTTTGTACTAAATCGGAGTTTTCTCTTTCTTTCAGATCTTCTCAACTCAGCTGATCTGGTTTTCCATTTGCTTTGCCTTTTAGGAAAACTGTGAGTTAGAATAGTGGTGAGATTGGTAAATCGGTGATACGGGCTTTGTAAAGGTTCTGTTGGATGCTGTTGTTAAACGATAATGGCTTGCATTGCCTTTGTGGAGATGTAAGGACATATTCCTTTCCTTGATTTTTTGTCTTGGTTTCAGCGTTAATGTTTGATTACTGGAGCTTCTTGCTGGAGGTGATCCTCCTTAATTGGAATATGTCCTGCACTTGATTTCTCATTGTCTGGGAGTAATTCACAATAGCTTAATTTTCTGCATGACGTATGCTATAGTATTATCAAAAGCAAAAGTCTCTCGAGACATTGGTACACTCTGACATATGCTAGGGGTTTCCTGCCTGCTTTGTATGCACGTCCTTCGGACGGGGCCAGGGAACGCTGCCCTGTGGCCCCTTTTGGAAAATTATGATTGCCTGATGAAATGAACACAACATTTATTTCCAAAACAGATATGGTAGCTTCAGATCCGCTCATACTGAATTCGGAGTCAAGTTGGAGTGTCCATGGCACTGTTCATGTCACAGGGATGTAAGGGCAGCTCCAATGTATAGTCTCAAGGGTGCAAAGAGTTGACATCTCGATGGGTGTTTTGCTAGTCAAAAGTGTTCCAATGTGTAAATTTGTTAACCCAAGTTAAACCGGTCCTACGGAAAATAAAATATCATGTCCTGAAGTTTCCCTCTGCATCCATCTTCTGCACCGGTCGAGTGAACAACACTCTGACATGTATTTTTTATTCCATACACCCGGTGTTCAGTTTGGCTACAGGTGTTAATGGGTGCTAGGATAGCACCGACACCCCAATATGATGCACCTGTTTTTGTTATTTCTCTCTCCTCCTAGCACCCCTTAGCCACTAAACTTGTGGGTTGTCGGTGCATTCCTAGCAAAAATTAAATCTATATGTAGACTCGTGGGCTGTCGCTTGCATCCCTTATTGTCACTACACACTGGCCAACACAGGGTACAGGTACATCAGCCTCCATTATTATGGGTGAGAGTAAGAGAGTTGTGGGAAATGGAGGTTCTCTTCTCATTTGCACAGCCACACGAGCCGGGGCCCGGTCGGAAGGATTGGGCTGTTGTAGGTTCTAGTTCGACTAAATGGGCCAATACAAGGCCCAGTATCAGGCTATCAGCTCAGTCGCAAATCTCCAGTAGCCACCACACACACCAGCGCGAAATCCCTCCTCTCCAAAACCCCCTCCCGGTTCCGACGTCGCCGTGGCCCCTGGATTCCAGTCCCGGCATTCTCGCCGCCTTCCCGGTAAGGGTCATCCTTTTCTTCTTCTCCCGGCCGTTTCCTTTTCTTCTTCTACCGTTTCCTTTTCTTCCTCGAACGCTTGCTGATCTCGTGTTTTTGCTCCGCTTCTCCGCCTTTCGGTCGAATCCCTAGCCGGCTAGCCCACAGGCTCCTTCTTGATCGCCGCCACTCGCCGGAATCGCTGCGATCTTTTGGTTTCTCTTCCCTGGCCCACCCCGCTCCCGATGGTTTTGGCCCTTGAATCCGCGGCGCTGTCTTCATCATAGCCGATCCGTAGGGTTCTTGTTTCCTTTTCTTGCTTTGTGGTTTCGGTTTCAATAATGGATTCCCTTGTTTCCTTCCAGGCGTGATGGCTGGCATGCGGCCGAGGCCGTGGGATGAGGACGAGAGGTCGCGGTCACGGGACTCCAAAACTCCGCGACTGGACTTGCTGGCTGAAACTGCAACGGCGGCGGCGGAGGTGGACGACGACGATCTGCTGGGGCCCGAGCTGACCGGCGGCGGCGACGACGACGACGACGGTCGGTGCTGCGATCACGTCCCCACGGATAGCGCGCACAAGGATATTCTGAGCTGGTCCTTGCTCTCCGACGACGCGGGGGGACGTGCAAGGACTGCCGGAGCGAGGCGGGATCCGGCGACGGCGGGCCCAAGTATCGCCTTATCCTGGTGTGCCTGGAATGCGGCCGGCATTCCTGCGGGGATTCGTGGAGCTACTTCCCGTGTGGGCACGCTTGGGATCACGCGAAGCAGGAGCAACACTGGGTGGCTGCGTTGTTCGATGATCCACAGACTGGATTCTGCTTCAAGTGCGAGTGCGAACGGCCCGTGTATCCAGAGCCAGACGACGACGAGCTGGGGACAATCGCCGGCGAAATTCATCATGCGGGCTCGGGCGGCGGCGGCCATGCGTTTGGATTCGACATGCCCATCGATCTCGCCGCTGGGTTGCTCGATCTCGGAGACGCATGGCGTGCGGCGGCTGAGCTCGGATCCATCGCGAATGCGCAAGGCTATGCTATCAGAGGGATCCCGAACCGCGGCAACACATGTTACATGAACGCGATCGTGCAGTGCCTCCTCGCGCTTGACGAACTGCGCGCGAGGATGTTGGGGCCGGATCCTCCTCCAACGGGTGATCTTGGCATGGCATTGAGGGAGCTTTTTGTGGAGGCAAGCTCAGGAGATGCTGCGGGATTAGGCATGCTGAACCCGAATGCACTATTGAGAAGTGTGCGCTTATATTCTAGCAAGTACGAAGCTTACGAGATGCATGACAGCTATGAACTTCTTGAGTCCTTGCGCAATGCTTTGCAGGACGAGGAAAGGGGAATTGAGACTCTTGACAGGGAAGAAGGAGGTGCTCTGACGGTTATTGATTCGATTTTCAGGGGTGAGATGTCTGAGACACGATCCTGCGTATATTGCCAGTCTGCTTCAACTTTCCATGGACATTTCTGGGACCTCTCACTGTCGCTACCATCAGAGGAGAATCTATGCAAGAGTTTTGCATCGTCAGCAGAAGCAAGCAAGAATATCAAATCTCAACCCAAGAAGGTTGTTGATACTCAATTACTTTCATCGAGTGAAAGTAATGGCCTAGGAATGATGGATTCCAAAAGTGGTGGTTCTCATCTTCTTGTTCCAGAATTGAATGATTTGGTTGCCGAGAATACATCAGAACCTATGGAAGTTGGTGAGTTTTGCACTCCTGCGCCTATTCAATATACCTAACCATAGTAATGGGAATGTTCTAGACCACACCATTGTTGAGGAACCAAATTGCAAAGAAGCGTCAAACACTCAAACATTACCCATTTTACTTCTTGTCTATTTGTTTTATCAACCTAAAAAAGTGTTATTTTTCTAAGTGGATCTCCTAAACTTGCTAAATGGAAAAAATTGTTTAAGGACACTTTACACTTGCTAAATGCAAAAAATTGCTAACATATAAAATTCATTAGGATGTTCAACTATCAGCATATTAACCTGACAATGTTCATTTAGAAAAATATATTAACCTAGCAAGGATTTTGTTTTAGTATATAGTAGTTAAAAATTCCACTCGGACTATAGCCTTCTCTTCATATGTCATTTTTTTTTTCCTAAAAGAGGTTGCTTAAATTAACCATGTGTTGGGTTTAAACGAGAAAGCTACTATGAAAGTGGAGGATAAATATACTAAAAATTATGTACATGGCAATAATTACTTGTTGCATGATATTTTATTGTAGTTAATGAAGCATTATATTCTTGATTATGTAGATTTTGCTGAAGAGCAACGTACCTTGCAAAGCAATGATGTTATACACTATGCTTTGTACACCGAGGAGCCACTACATTGTGTTGGTTTTGTTCCTCATGGAACCTCTGATGCTACAATTGAGCAAATGATTCAAATGGCAACACATGCCCTCAGTCCAGAAGATATGGGTCCACCACCACTTGTTTCTCCAATAAGTGAACATGATGTATGGACATCGTCAGACAGCTATGTAGATCAAAATGGCAAGGGTATATGGGATAACAGTTGTATACCAACAATTGAAGATTGTTTATCACTCTTTTTTAAAGAAGAGGTGGTAGAACGGAACTGTGATTGTTCCAAGGTACCTATGGAGCCAAGCACTAATCAAAGCAGAAAGGGTAAGCAGATGGAGGTAGGTAACAATGATAGGGTAGTAGAACAGTCAGATTGGACAACATGCCCAAATGGGCAATCTAGTGAACTGGTTAGTTTGTCAGTAGAAGGCAAATTTTCTTATTGTAGGCAACAATATGGTTTTGATGGAGATAGTGAAATTATACAGATGGTAGATACAAATTCAAGGATGAGTTGTGATCATAAAGAAACTGGGTATCATGATGGTATTGAAGAAGCAACATGTAGCTTCCTTTCAACTGAGAAACACACCAATCTGTTGAGCACACAGTATAGTCAAAATCTCATCCCACCAAACCAGAACTTGAGGAAGCGAGTATGGTTGGATCTTAGTGCAAACCATCTAGGAGACAACCAAAATGAACAGAAAGAGAGGAGTGAATGTGCTATTCAAAGGCTTCGTATTATGAAGCTACCGCCTGTATTAACCCTTCATCTTAAGAGGTACATCAATAATGGCAATGAGTACCATAAAAATGAAGTATATGTCAGCTATAAGGAGCATCTTGATGTAGGACAATTCATGGACTCCAGGTACTTAGTTCTTCACATAACTATATAATATTTGATGCAATTCTAACATGTGCTTAATTCCTTAAGTTATTTTGTTTTTCACTTTTCCAAGTTTGTTGTTGCTAGCTTATAGAATGTACCTATGTCATTGTTGCTACTAGTAACTACGCTTTTTTACTAGGACCAAAATGGTTCCCAACTCATTGTGGTTCCAGTTTGAGAATAGATCGACTCAATCTGAGTTTAAGTACTTTTTTATAGGATCTGATTGATCAGTAAATTGTACATTTAACTTATTGCAATATTGTCCTAGAATGAAAATTGTTATAATAATTTATACAACTTAGACTGTTTTAGTGAATTAATTTGAATAGATTACATTGTACGATCATATCTGAAAATATGAATATAATGGACAATTTATCTACTACAAACCCATTCATCACATTATTATGGATATTAAAAAAACATATATTTATATCTCATTATTTCTTTTTAGATTTTATTATGGATTGTATTTGTTATTAAGGTGGTTGTTTCATATGATTTTAACATTGGTAATACAAATAAACATAACATTCTTTTTGTAATGACCATTTTCATATTTGTGGACCTTTATATGATGAACTTTTTTGTTAGATATATCTTGTAGTTACTTGAAAGGGGTGTTTATTTCCAGAGATTTCTTGTAAATAAAATTTTATGAGGATTCCAAGAAAGGCATAATATGGTTGGTAACAATTTACAATAATTGTACCTATAAATTTGCTTTTAATGTTTTTATTGTTTTCTCCAATACTCAGTTATGTGGGTAAACATAATGCCATATATCGTCTAGCTGGTCTCGTGGAGCACCGTGGTGGACCCTTCATGAATGTTGGACATTATGTTGCATATGTTAGAGCAAGGAACATTAGAAATCATCATCATCATCAACAACAACAACAGAGCAACTGGTCTTCCTCATGGTTTTGTGCGGACGACTCTAACATTAGAGAAGTCACTATAGAAGAAGTTCTCCAGCGCAAGCCTTATGTTCTTTTCTATGAGAGGATGGAACACAAGATATGAAAACACATCAAAACAGTAGTAACAAAATAAGTTGATTAATGAGATTAGCTAGCATTTTATGGATTATCAAATTGAAGTTTTTTGTGTCACCTGGTTAGGCCGAGTATCCTTTTTATTGTTTGGCAAATTTTACCTTTTAGAATCAATCCATGGATGGAATGGGGACATATATGTTAGTTATAATGGTTAGTTGACCATACATGTCTTGTAAAGTTGTGTTGGATGTAGTGTTAAATGCTAATAATTTACATGCATTGTGGACATGACTCAAGAGGACATTTTTCTTGATGTGATAATTTGTTTTGATGAAACTTTTAGGTTTGGGGGAACCTACATAGTCGTAACATGTTTAAAATAACTTGAGGCTCGAAATAGAGTTGAGGGTATTATTGTTGTTTATTTTCATTCTAGAAGTATATTTTGCAACATCACGAAAGCTACATTGCATGTTACATGCTTTAAATAACTCTTAAGGCTCCAATTAGAGTTTAGAGGACCATTATTGCTTATTTTTATTCTGGAACTACAATTTACAACATCGCGGAGGCTACATTGCAAGTAACATGCTTTAAATGACCCAGTCATGCGTATATTGTCAGTCTGCTTCGACTTTCCATGGACATTTCTGGGACATCTCACTGTCGCTACGATTAGAGGAGGATCAATGGAAAACTTTTGCATCATCAGCAGAAGCAAGCAAGAGTATCAGATCTCAACCCAAGAAGGCTGCTACTCAATTACTTTCAACGAGCAAAAGTAATAGCCTAGGAATGATCGATGCCGATCTTCTTGTTTCAGAATTGAATGATTTGGTTGCCGAGAAAACATCAGAACCTATGGAAGTTGGTGAGTGTTTTTTGGAACGCAATGGCAGGAGCTCTGCCTTTCAATTAAGTAGGAGGGAAAGAGAGTTTATGTACAAGAAAATAGAGAGAGAGATAGACACTCCATAGAGAAGAGCAAAGTGCAGCTGCAAAACCACAGACTCCGCTAGAAGCTGCAGCAGCTAGGCAAAAAAATTAAAAGCCCTCGTTCTTTTCTCTGTCTTCTTTAATTCTTGCATCAACTTGCAGTACATTCTTTGTTGCATTGTTGAAAATTCTTTTGTTTCTCTCTTTCTGTATATTCTAGAATGTGTAGATCACCACCCCGTTCAGCCTTCTACGATTAGAGTTAGGCACCTTGTTCACCGCCTCCTCCCACCATGCCTTAATGTGGACGGGGTCAGGTTGTTGTTGCAACTGTAGCTCATTGAAGTTTTCCCAAAACAGGATTTGGCCCCAAACTGCCTTTGAAAAGTTACAACATAGACACAGATGAATGTTGGTTTCTAAGGGAGTTTTGCACTCCTACGCCTATTCAAAATACGTGACCATGGTAACGGGGATGTTGTAGACCACACCATTATTGACGAACCCAATTGCAAATAAGTGTCAAACATTACCATTGTACTTGTCTATTTAATTTAGCAACCTAAAAAGTGTTATTTTTACACTTGCTAAATGGAGAAAATTATGTAAGGACTCTTTACACTTGCTAAATGAAGAAAATTGCTAACATATAAAAATGATTAGAATGTTCAACAATCAACATATTAACCTGACAATGTTCGTTAAGAAAAATATATTAACCTATCTGTAACACCCTAAAATTAGAAATTAGAAATTAGGTTTTAATTTGCTTAATTTGTTTTATTTCAAAAAATTTTGTGAAGCATAGAATTAAATAAATGAAATTAAAACTAATATCATGTTAGGTTTCAACATGTTGTGCATTTCATGCCCTGCATTTTTCTTGTGATTGTTTGAATTTGCAAAACCCTAAAAAGGAATTTCAAAATCTATTTTGAAAATCAATTTGCAAAATCAATAAAAAGAAAATGGAAAATCTCCTTTCTTTCTCTCTCTCGCTTTCGGCCCAGTCCCCCCAGTCTGGCCTGTTTCCCCCTCTCTCCTTCTTTCCCTCCGCATGGGCCGGCCTCCTGCCGCTTGGCCCAGCTTGGCCGCAAGCCCACGCCGCGCCGCTCCCTCCTTCTCTCCCACTGACACCGCGACCCCGCCTGTCAGCGCCCCTCTCTTCTCCCTCCCGAGACCGAGCCGGACTCTGTCCGCGCCGCGCCGCGAGCACGCACAACCGCCGCGCGAGATCCTCGTCGTAACCGCGTAGGACTCTCCCCGACCCCGCCATAAATAGCTCGGCACCCCGCGCTGCTTTTCCCATCGTCTCAGCCGCCTTGCAAGCCTTAGCAGCAGCGCCGCCAGTGCCGCCGCTCTGCTCCGCCGTCGAACCGCCGTTCTGCACCGTCGGACGCCGCAAGCTCTTCCCTGAGCCGCGCATTGTCTTCGCGTAAGTGCCGAACACCTCCTCCCTCTCTTTTTCCCCTCTGTTGTGCGCTAGTTGGCCTCGCCGCCGTTCTGCAGAGAGCCGCCGCCGCGGTTCACTGTCGACGACCATCCTCCGCCCTCGTTCGAGTCCCCCTGAGCATCTGGGTGGGTTTGCCTTGGCCTCCACTTGCTCCCCGAGCCTTTTCCCGGCCGGATTGAGCACCCGAACCTCTGATCGCCTCGCGCCGCCGTGCGCAGAGCATCCGCCGCCGCGGTTCACCGCCGTCAGCGCTTCCCGTCCGTCCCCGAGCCTCGCCGTTGCCCTAGGCGAGCTCGCCGTGCTTCCCTCTCTCTCCCGGTGCTCTCGGATTTGAAAACGGGGCACTAGAGCTCCCGATCGGCTTACGCCGATGAGCTTCGGGCTCGGCCGGCCTTGGCGCCGCCACCCGCCGCCCACTGCGCCGCCTCCCTTCTCCCTGATCTAATCAGAGCCCTCCATCTTGAATCCAACGGCCTCAGATCAAACATACCCCTTCGGGTGGTATTTTTGCTAAAGAGTCCATGCCTTTTTCTAGCTCTTAACCCGCCGTCCTAAAGCGCCTTTCAGCAATACGCTTTTCCCTCTAGAAAACGTAGTCTCTGTTAAATCTGATTTAATTCGATTTTAAAAGAAAAACCCTAATTACAGTTTTGCCACTGATTTTCAAATGCTTATAATTTGCTCGTTTTAAATCCAAATCGATCTGTTCAAGTTGCGTTAGATCCGTAATTTTATGTTCTATCCAGTAGTATAGATTTCACCTATGTTAATTACTTTTGAAAATCAAAGTAAATTAATTTACTAATGCTTTAATCTTGCCCTTTTCAAAATCCTGTTTAATCTATAACTTCTTCGTTTTAGATCCGATTAGTGTGATTCTCGCGTCTTTGTGATCGTAGTAAAGTATAGATATGTTTTATAACCTTTTCAAAGCCTCTTTATTGTTTATGGTGTAATGTTTTGATCATATCCTTATTGCTTCGTGTATGATTGTTCGGATGATTGCGTGGTGATGTTGATCGAGTACAACCGGTGAGATCTTCGGTGAGCAAGAGTTCTTCGCAGGAGATCAGGATCACCAGGAGCTTTGTGATCAAGGCATGTTTAACATGGGATCATCCTTGTTACCTATTCACCCTAATTCATCTAGTCATGATTGCATGTGTCTAATTTGATTCCTATTAGATCTATACCATAGCTTTGTTATCCTTTACCTTGTCACCATGAGTTTTCATGTATATGGGTAGCTTTGCTATGCTTTACAATAATGGATCTTGAGATGAATCTTGATTAATGATATATGCAACAATGAGATAAAATTGGCTTTTATAGCAACATGGAATAGGACCCCACTGTAGGGTAAAAGCTGGGACTTAAATACAACCATGAGTGCTATAATGGCTCTAGCTTTAGTCAAGTATGAAGATTCGTACTAGCATGTTGGCAGTTCGTGAAAGACACCATTGCCGAGCTGGTTGTAGGGCATGTCCTAGGGTGGTTACCGCTTCGAAAGGTACCATCGAGTAGGGGCTTTACATACCCCTTGCCCTTGGGTCCGTAGGGTCTGGCAACATGTTGGGAAGACTTTTGAAAGACTTCATAGTGTTCCCTGCCCGCTCACCTTGGAAGTGTTATGAGAGTAATTAACCCAGGCATATGGGTAACATGGCTTGTGGGTAAAGTGTGTAACCTCTGCAGAGTGTAAATCTATCATGATAGCCATGCTCACGGTCACGAGCGGCCTGGAAAACTCACAGTGTAGATGATCATGTTGTTAAATTATTAATGTTGTTTATTAATCTTATCATGTGGTTATCAACTGGGTATGCATAATTAAAGCTAAGTGTTGGTAAAACTTGACCAAGTTAAAAGCAACCGCAGTACAGACAGTGTCAACCTTTGAGCTTCATAACCCTATGTTACTCTTGCTGAGTACTTTAAGTGCTCACTCTTGTTTTCTCAACCCCTTCAGATGGCTATGAACACTATCGTGAGGAGTACTAGGCTAGTGGTCAACCAGTCGGCGTTCCCTGTGAAGTGGAGCTTCGTCGTGAGAGTTATCTTTATTTTCCGCTGTTTTGTTTAAGAATATTATTCGTTATGTAATAAGCACTCAGTGATGGTACTATTTAAAGATTTGTCGGCTTATGTGTGTGATTGATCTCTGGGCACACATGAGTTATTCATATTCAATTTTATCCTTAAAATTGGGTGTGACAAATTGGTATCAGAGCAAGTGTTGACTGTAGGACGTTAGCCTAGTTAGAATGGTCTTCTTACCTTCTCTTTTCCTCCATACATCCTTGTATACATAATTTCTCAAATTGTTTTTGCTACACTTGACTTATTCTATTGTGAAAATGTTGTTCTAATCTATCTCTATCTTTGTCATGGATTAAGATGCCTACCCTTCGCCGATCAGCTCGTCTCAGTTTCAGTGAATGTGTTTCTCCGCAGCAGTTTGCCCCCCCTGAACCACAAGCGACAATGGTGGAATCTCAGGAAGAACCAGAGGAGGAAGTTCAGGAAATCTCCAGTGGCGAAGAGTACCATGGGGAAGAGAGCCCCCATGCCCCAAGTGCTGATGTTAATTCCTCTACTTCTGATGTTGCCAGTGAAGACCTGCCAGAAGAGCCAGGGTGGATCCGCACTAAGTATATCCGAGGAGGAGCGAACAGCAGCTACGCTCACTCCCAACTGGTGGATCTTGTGGGAGAATGCCACCCAGGACCTGAAGTTGCAACAATGTACACCTGCAAGGAATACAAACACCCCCTCGCCAACACCTACTGGAAGGCGAAGATCTATATCTGTGGAAGTGCTGGTGTGCAAGCAGCTGAACGTGTGGATTATACCTTCCATAGATATGTTGCTCATCCTACCATCGAGGCAAGTATGAAGGACGTTGCGTTCTTTGCGTATATGGCCATCCACAACAAGTTCAGATAAAGGATTGCCAACGCCCGACGTTGTTTTATCCCTCACTTCGATGCAGAGCAAGGTTGGATAACCGTCGAACCTAACGGTGAAGGTGGCCCCGTCCTGAATGAGCTCGTCGACTTCGTTCAAGAGATGATGAGCATGTATGGTCATCTCCTAATAGAAGCAAGGGAGCTGCGCAAGGAGCTCAAGCGCAGTTACAAACAACAAGATGAGCTTCGTGAAGAGTTTGAGTTGCCTTTGAGCTTCAAGAAGATCAAGAAGAGTTAGGACTAGGAATCCCCTTATAGTTTGTACGTTAGTTCCTGAGCCGTGTGTGCTAGTGTTCTTCTAAGTGTTTAGTTGCTTGTGCTTTTGTTAATGTGTGAGTTGGTTCTTTGTAATGATTGTTGAGGTTGTGGGTCTGTCCACAACACTCATAGCATAGGTTGGGTTGCTTGAAAAGCTTTATAATAATAAAGTTGCAGTTTTTGTTAATCTGTCTTTTCAGACCTCTCTATCTTGTTAATTTTGCTTAATTAATTCTGAACGTCTTAAAATCATAAAACTTTAACTGAAAACAGTAGACTTCCTTATCTTTCCGTGGCCGCAAGAAGCACCTTCATATCTGTTCGGAGTTAAGAGAAACAATTCCTGCAAGTTGATGTTTCTGCGCAGTTTGATAACCTGGACAGATCTGTTTAAACACAGTTTATGAGTAAGTTAATGTCAGAATAAGAAAACGTCAGAATTACGAAAGTCGTAGATAAATTCTTTATATTTCCAACCATGTAAGCTTTGCCTCTGTTTGAGTTCGGGAACTTCAGATATGACTGTTTTTCTAGACTGCTGCTGTGCTGAAATCCAGAAAAGTTGCAGACTCGTCCCGTGTCAGGTTTCAAATTTGTTCTTATGTGACAGATGTCTCGCACTAGGACTAACTCCGGATCCAACACCAGTGACAACAACAACGACAACAACAACCATCACCCTCTACCTCCACCACCTGCGATGACTCCAGAGCAGATGCAGGCTCAGATGATGCAGACAATGCAAGCCATGATGCAGTTCATGCAAAACCAACCCCATCAACCTGCTGGAGCTCCACCTGTCAACAAGCGGAGGGAATTTCTGCAAGGACATCCTCCTGTTTTCTCTCATGCCAGTGATCCGTTGGAGGCGGATGATTGGTTGCACGCGGTGGAGAAGCAACTCAACATCGCGCAGTGCAATGACCAGGAGAAAGTTCTGTATGCTTCAGGTCAACTTCAAGGTGCAGCTCAGACTTGGTGGGAAACGTATCAAGATGCTCGCCCCGGTAATGTTCCCGCTATCACCTGGGAAGTGTTTTCCCGGAACTTCAAGGCATGCCATATTCCAGAGGGAATCATAGAGCTGAAGCAAGAAGAATTCAGGAACCTTCGGTTGGGTCAAATGTCAGTCAGCGAGTACCATGACAAGTTCTCACAGCTAGCTCACTATGCTCCCAATGAAGTAAGTGATGATGCCGATAAGCAACGTCTCTTCTTAAAGGGAATCTACTATGATCTCCGGTTGCAGCTGATGGGTAATACATACCCTAATTTCCAATCCTTGGTGAACCGTGCCATCGTCCTGGACAACGAACGCAGGGAGATGGACAAGAAGAGGAAGCTTAGGGGACAAGCTTCTGGGAGTAACACTCGCCAGCGTCCCAACTATCCTCAGCAAGGTTACCAGCAGAGGTACCAAGGCACATCTAACTTTGGGAATCGTAACCCGAACCAGCAACGTCCACTATTCCAGCAACAGAGTGGTTACTCAGGACCTCGTCAAGGCTCATCCAGCAATACCCCAGCAAAGACTAATGCTCCCAATACCCCCATCAAGTGTTTTGCTTGTGGAGAACCCGGACACATTTCCTACAACTGCCCCAAGAAGCAGAATCAGTTGAACCCCCCAAGCCAGAGTAGCAACAACCAAAGGGGAAGAAACCAACCATCACCACATGGAAGGAGTGTGAACCACGTCTCCGCGGAAGCAGCTCAGGAAGCGCTAGAAGTGATGATGGGTACGTTCCAAGTCAACTCCATCCCCGCTTCTGTTCTTTTTGATTCTGGAGCATCACATTCTTTCATATCGCAAGCTTTTGTTAGAATGCATGGAATATCTATGTTAGCAATGCAAAATCCTATAATCGTAAATTCACCGGGTGGGGTTATGAGAACCGATTGTTATTGTCCATCGGTTACTGTTGCTCTAAAGGGAATAGACTTCAAAGCTAGACTTACAGTGTTGAGAACCGCTGGAATTGATGTCATTTTGGGATTCGATTGGATGAAGAAATATAGAGCAGTGATCAAGTGTGATAAGAAGATAGTTGAATTGTCTACACCTATAGGGAACAGGATCAGTGTTGATGTGATTATGGAACCTCCACCGATAGCCGCCGTCAATCAGCTTGAGGAGAATGATAACCCAGCAGATAGGGTTGTGGATGAATTTCCAGATGTATTCCTGGAAGATTTGCCAGGTATGCCTCCGATCGTGACATTGAATTTATAATTGAGTTATTACCTGGAACTGCACCTATAGCTAAAAGACCATATAGGATGGGAATAAAAGAATTAGAAGAACTTAAGAAACAAATTAAAGAGTTGTCGGATAAAGGTTTTATTCGTCCCAGTTCTTCACCTTGGGGTGCACCAGTTATCTTTGTTGACAAGAAAGATGGCAGTCAGAGGATGTGTGTTGATTATCGGTCACTCAATGAGGTCACTATCAAGAACAAGTATCGTTTGCCCAAAATCGATGATTTGTTTGATCATGTGTTCTCCAAGATTGATCTTCGGTCTGGTTATCATCAGTTGAAGATCCGTGCTTCAGATGTTCCCAAGACAACATTCACTACGAGGTATGGGTTGTATGAATATACGGTGATGTCATTTGGTCTTACCAATGCACCGGCATACTTCATGTATTTGATGAACAAGGTCTTTATGGAATACCTGGATAAGTTTGTGGTGGTATTCATTGATGATATTCTGATCTACTCCAAGAACGATGATGAACATGTTGAACACTTGAAACTGGTATTACAGAAGCTTCGAGAGCACCAGTTGTATGCTAAAAGAAGTAAGTGTGAATTTTGGTTGAAAGAAGTTTCCTTTCTTGGCCATGTTGTGTCTAACGGAGGTATATCGGTTGATCCTAGTAAGGTGGAAGATGTACTGAATTGGAAACCCCCAACCAATGTCAGTGAGATTCGCAGTTTTCTTGGCTTAGCTGGATATTATAGAAGATTCATTGAAGGATTCTCTAAGCTAGCTAAACCTATGACCGCGTTTCTTGAGAAGGATGCCAAGTTTGTTTGGTCCGAGAAGTGTCAGGCTAATTTCGAAGAATTGAAAAAGAGATTGACTACAACTCCTGTGTTGACCTTGCTAGACTTGAGTCAGAAGTTCTCTATCTATTGTGATGCTTATGCAAGAAGGAAGAGTTGTTGAGTATGCTTCGCGACAACTGAGGAAGCATGAGTTGAATTATCCGACTCATGATTTGGAGTTAGCAGCTGTGGTTCATGCATTGAAGATATGGAGACACTATCTTATTGGTCATAAGTGTGACATCTACACCGACCATAAGAGCTTGAAGTATATCTTTACTCAATCAGATTTGAATTTGAGGCAACGCCGTTGGTTGGAGCTAATAAAGGATTATGACCTTGATGTTCACTATCATCCCGGTAAAGCCAATGTTGTGGCCGATGCTCTTAGCAGGAAGAGTTATGCTAATGAGATTCGGACAATACCTATGCCTGAAGAGTTGTGTGCTGAACTGGAGCAACTCAACTTGAGCATTGTTGCTAATGCTATGGAGATGGTAGTGGAGCCTACACTGGAGAAGGAGATTCGTGAAGGTCAGTTGCAGGATAAGAATCTGCAGTTAATAGTTGAGAATTTGAAGGAAGGAAAGTCACCAGGATTCCGGTTAGATGAGAATGGTACATTATGGTATGGGAAGAGGATCTGTGTCCCCGACATCAAGTCTATTCGACAAACGATTCTGCGAGAAGCTCATGAGTCAACCTACTCGATACATCCTGGAAGCACCAAGATGTACTTAGATCTTAAAGAGAAGTACTGGTGGGTTGGATTGAAACGTGACGTGGCAGAATATGTAGCTATCTGTGATACATGTCAGAGGGTTAAGGCAGAACATCAGAGACCCGCAGGACTGTTGCAACCGATGAAGATACCTGAATGGAAGTGGGATGAAGTTGGTATGGATTTCATAGTTGGGTTACCGCTTACACGGAAAGGTTATGACTCAATCTGGGTCATAGTTGATCGCTTGACTAAGGTAGCTCACTTCTTGCCAGTTCGAACCACTTATACGGGAGCACAATTAGCAGAGTTATATATGGAAAGAATAGTATGCCAGCATGGAGTTCCAAAGAAGATTGTGTCAGACCGAGGAACCCAGTTTACCTCACACTTTTGGAAGAAAGTGCATGAGTCCCTCGGAAAAATGTTGAATTTCAGCTCAGCCTATCATCCTCAGACAGATGGACAGACAGAAAGAACAAATCAAGTGCTAGAAGACATGTTGAGAGCCTATGCTTTGCAGTATGGTACGAGTTGGGACAAGAGTTTGCCCTATGCTGAATTCTCATATAATAACAGTTATCAGGAAAGTCTTAAGATGATACCGTTTGAAGCTTTGTATGGACGGAAGTGTAGAACTCCGTTGTTCTGGAATCAAACAGGAGAAACCCAAGTGTTTGGACCAGATGTTCTGAGAGATGCAGAAGAACAAGTCCGAGTAATCAGAGATAATCTGAAGATAGCACAGTCCCGACAGAAGAGTTACGCTGATAACCGAAGAAGAGATTTGTCGTTTGAAGTAGGTGATTATGTTTACTTGAAAGTGTCACCTATGAGAAGTGTGAAACGGTTCAATATGAAAGGAAAGTTAGCACCCAGATATATTGGTCCGTTCAAGATTCTTGAGAGACGTGGAGAAGTTGCTTATCGGTTAGAGTTACCAGAAAGCTTGTCAGGAGTTCACGAGGTGTTTCACGTATCTCAACTCAAGAAGTGTTTGCGAGTACCCGAAGAACAGTTACCGTTGGAGGAACTTACAGTTAAGGAAGATTTGACCTATGAGGAATACCCGGTCAAGGTTTTGGAGACAACTGAAAGAGTCACAAGGAGTAAGGTCATCAAGATGTGCAAAGTGCAGTGGAATCGATATACAGAAGAAGAGGCCACTTGGGAAAGAGAGGAAGATCTAAGAAAAACCAACCCTCAACTCTTTAAGTAAGTAAAATCTGGGAATCTCGGGTCGAGATTCTTTTAAGGGGGGTAGATTTGTAACACCCTAAAATTTGAAATTAGAAATTAGGTTTTAATTTGCTTAATTTGTTTTATTTCAAATAATTTTGTGAAGCATAGAATTATATAAATACAATTAAAACTAATATCATGTTAGGTTTCAACATGTTATGCATCTCATGCCCTGCATTTTTATTGTGATTGTTTGAATTTGCAAAACCCTAAAAAGGAATTTCAAAATCTATTTTGAAAATCAATTTCCAAAATAAATAAAAAGAAAATGGAAAATCTCCTTTCTCTCTCTCTCTCTCGCTTTCGGCCCAGTCCCCCCAGTCCGGCCTGTTTCCCCCTCTCTCCTTTCCCTCCGCATGGGCCGGCCTCCTACCGCTCGGCCCAGCTTGGCCGCAAGCCCACGCTGCGCCGCTCCCTCCTTCTCTCCCACTGACACCGCGACCCCGCCTGTCAGCGCCCCTCTCTTCTCCCTCCCGAGACCGAGCCGGACTCTGTCCGCGCCGCGCCGCGAGCACGCGCAACCGCCACGCGAGATCCTCGTCGTAACCGCGTAGGACTCTCCCCCGACCCCGCCATAAATAGCTCGGCACCCCGCGCCGCTTTTCCCATCGTCTCGGCCGCCTTGCAAGCCTTAGCAGCAGCGCCGCCAGTGCTGCCGCTCTGCTCCGCCGTCGAACCGCTGTTCTGCGCTGTCGGACGCCGCAAGCTCTTCCCCGAGCCGCGCATCGTCTTCGCGTAAGTGCCGAACACCTCCTCCCTCTCTTTTCCCCTCTGTTGTGCGCTGGTTGGCCTCGCCGCCGTTCTGCAGAGAGCCGCCGCCACGGTTCACCATCGACGGCCATCCTCCGCCCTCGTTCGAGTCCCCCTGAGCATCTAGGTGGGTTCGCCTTAGCCTCCTCTTGCTCCCCGAGCCTTTTCCTGGCCGGATTGAGCACCCGAACCTCTGATCGCCTCGCGCCGCCGTGCGCAGAGCATCCACCGCCGCGGTTCACCGCCGTCGGCGCTTCCCATCCGTCCCCGAGTCTCGCCGTTGCCCTAGGCGAGCTCGTCGTGCTTCCCTCTCTCTCCCGGTGCTCTCGGATTTGAAAACGGGGCACCATAGCTCCCGATCGGCTTACGCCGACGAGCTTCGGGCTCGGCCGGCCATGGCGCCGCCACCTGCCGCCCAACTCCAGTGGGAGCATCGCCCACTGCGCCGCCTCCCTTCTCCCTGATCTAATCAGAGCCCTCCATCTTGAATCCAACGGCCTCAGATCAAACATACCCCTTCGGGTGGTATTTTTGCTAGAGTCCCTGCCTTTTTCTAGCTCTTAACCCGCCGTCCTAAAGCGCCTTTCGGCAGTACGCTTTTCCCTCTGGAAAACGTAGTCTCTGTTAACGCTAAACCCTTCGATAAATTAACGCTAAACATAGCAACCATTTTTAAGGCAAGGATCAGCCTACTGTTCGGTAAGACGCGGCCCATCAATCGAGGGCCCCCGCTACACCGACTGCGGAAACCAGCCACTGGCCCGGCTCTACCTCGACGACGGACGAGGGGTCGGGCAAACGACCCCCCGGCTCTACCTCGACGACGGACGAGGGGTCGGGCGAACGACCCCCCGGCTCTACCTCGACGACGGACGAGGGGTCGGGCGAACGACCCCCCGGCTCTACCTCGACGACGGACGAGGGTCGGGCGAACGACCCCCCGACCTCTACCTCGACTTCGACCTCCTCAACCTGTCGACGCCTCGACCTTCCAAGCGCCGTCGACGGACGAGGGCTCGATTAACCCAACCACTCCGGCATGGGTAAAAGTAAACCCACCTGACGACATGGGCGCCTGCGTCCACTGTCAAATCCGCCAACTCCCCGTCCAGTCCCCGACTCCCGACGACTGTGCCGCCACTGCCGCCACTACGCAAGTACGGACTTCTACAGTACCCTCGGAAAGTGAACAGTGCGACCTTCGACGACGGCTTCGGGAACGTGACAGAGTCATACGGGGCTCGACCCCCCCCTCGACCGAGAGCTCGACCCCCTCCTCTTCAGCAACTCTGGTACGGAAGACGTCCCATCCGCCCCGTCCCGCTTCGGCCATGGGACTCGTGCCCGCCTGCGAATACTGTACCGCGACGACTTCTACTGATGCCACGACCGGGGACGCCTGAAGGACGGGAAGACCACGCCGCCACAGTGCTCGATGTCTCTTCGCCAACACTGTGCCGTGGATGCGCCGCCCATACTTCTACTATTAGGGCCCTGTACCCTCGAGTCTCCCCCTTGGTCTATAAAAGGGGGACGCCGAGGTAGATGATGGGGGGCTCTTTCGAGACTTCTCTTTCCAGGTTTCTCTTTGGGGACTTCTTCCTCCCGATCGGCTCCCACTTCATCTAGGACTCTGATCCGACTTTGGTTCTCAAGGACCCTAGACCACGCCACACACACACAGCCGCTCGATCGACCCCTCGGGTGGCCGACTCCGTGTAACACTGCTTGTACCCCCCCTATACGAGCACGCTTTGGGTGCGAGATAATACAAGTCATTCTCCCCCGCTAGACGTAGGGCCTTCTTCGCCCGAACCAGGATAAATCTTGTGTCCATCTTGCATCACGTCTGAGAGAGGGAGCACGCGATATACAAATTTACTCGTTGGTGGTCTTGACCCCCGGGTCATAACACCGACAGTTGGCGCGCCAGATAGGGGGATTCGCGTGTCGATCAACTCCGAACTACTCTCTCAGATGGATCCCACTATCCCACCGTTCCCGTTCAACGCCGTCATCTGGTTCGGCAGTCTAGTGTTCGTTTCCACGGACCGGGGCGACTTCATAGTCTTCCCCTCCGCCCGTGGCCTAGACATCAGCAGTTCCGCTACGCCAGAGCCAGCCAGGATCAGACGACGGTCCCTCCGCTTGCGACTCTGGCCTGTGATCAGGAGGAGGCGTGAGCGACTTCGACGTGCTCGCCGTCGTGCGAGCTCTGGGGTGCCGGATACCGTTCCCTTGGTCCCAGCTAGCGACACGGCCCCCTCTCCTAGGGGTCCGCTTGACCCACGCTTGTGGGCCGAGGGCGGGCGTCTCCCCGAGTGGGACTTCGACTCTTCTACGTCATCGTCCCCGGAGGCTCCCGTGGCTTCTCCGACACCTACGACCCCGTCACACCACCGCGCGACCCATTCCCGTACGGGCTCCGCAACAGTGCCGGGCTCTACTCTGCTTTCGCAGGACTGCGAGTACACACATACGACGAGTCTCCCTGGACGCCGTCATGGGCGACGATCGATCCCGTCACTACCCCTTCACTGGGCGAGCCAGAGCTTCCCCGTACGTGGGGCACGTTACGGCGGCTCCTGGAGGAGGGGGAAACAGGCAGGCTCTTCCCCCACTTCTACCATGCCGACTTCGACTCGAACTCTCCCGACGAGAGTTACGACTCCACTCGGGAGTGCTTCCATCTCGACGAGCAAACCGTCCTCCAGGACGACGTCGACGATACCGCGGCCACTGATGAAGGGGGAGGGGCCAACGCCACACCACCTCGAGATGCCATTCCCCCAAGCCCTCGTAGAGCCGATCCACCCCCCGACGTACAGATTACACAGGTCCGAGAGCTCCTCGGCAAACTCGAGGAGGAGCGCCTGCGTCTTCAGCAGCTCGAACACGCCCTCGAGCGAGATTGAGGGCGTCCTCAGGGTGGAGGAGCTCGCGAGCGGGCCCGGGAGGTCCACCGGCAGATCGTCGAGGAGGGAAACGCCGAACCCCGAGTCTTCAACCGCGCCAGCCAGAATGTTGTAGCAGCCGCGATGCTGCTCCGTGACATGCCGGCGCCATCGACCCCCCAGGCACAACGTATCAGGGAGGAAATCCAGGGGCTACTCCAGACTGCGGCCGTCCAACAGGCGGAGAGCTCGGCCTCGAGGCGTCGAGGGGCTGCCTCTGAGCGGCAAGCAGCGCCCCCTCGACAAAATCGGGAAGCCTCTGTCCACCAGAACAAGGCGCCCCAGGGCCGGGTCGAGCCACGACCGGTTCGGGAACGCCTCGTCGACGACCTCCCCCCTCGAGTGAACAATCGACGTCGATACGGCGACGCCGAGGCTCGAGGCTACAGCGCTCACCGAGGCGGGCGCTACGACAGCGACGAAGACCGATGTCGGTCTCCGGAGCCACCGGGGCCTCGAGTCTTCGGAAGAACTATCCGGCGGGCCTCCCTGCCCGTACGCTTCCGTCCACCCACCAGCCTGATCAAATACAACGGCGAAACCAAGCCAGAGCTCTGGCTCGCCGACTTCAGGCTGGCATGCCAACTGGGGGGAGCCAAAGATGACCTCGTCATCATCCGGCAACTCCCATTGTTCCTCTCCGACACCGCTCGAAGGTGGCTCGAGGAACTACCCCCGAACTTGATCCAGGACTGGTCCGACCTGGTTCGGATCTTCGAGGGCAACTTCAAGGGCACCTACGAGCGGCCGGGCAACTCCTGGGACCTTCGCGGCTGCAAGCAGAAACCAGGAGAGACCCTCCGCGCCTTCACCCGCCGATTCTCGAAGCAGCGTACCGCACTGACTCACATTTCCGACCACGAGGTCATCACGGCGTTCATCGCCGGGACAACCTGCAAAGAGTTGGTGCGGGAGCTGGGGCGAAACATCCCCAAGACCGCTAACAAGCTCATGGACGTCATCGCCAACTACGCGGCTGGCGAGGAGGCCGTTGGCGCATTCTTCCAGATTCCCCCAGCGAAGGGGGAGGGCGGCGCGGACGAACCCGGGGGCTCGGACGATGGGCCCAAGAGAAACAAGGGGCCCAGGAGGAACAACGACGGCAACGGCGGCCGGAAGAAGAAGAAGAAGAAGAAGAACCAACCGGGCCGGCGCATCATCGAGCCCAACGTCGAGCACGACGACAATCCCGACGACCTTGTCGCTGCAGCGGACAAGCGGAAGCCTCGAGGGCCCCCTCCCGACGGGGGCGTCTTCGACAAGATGCTGAAAGAGCCTTGCCCCTACCATATGGGGCCGGCCAACCACCGCCTCGAGGATTGCCACATGCTTCGAAGGCACTTCGTCCCTCCTGGTCCCAGGAGAGATGACGGCAAGGAAGACCCGCCCTGTGACGTCCACGTCAGGGGCGACGTTCAAAAGGGAGGCTTCCCCGAGATCCACGACTGCTACATGATCTACGGGGGACCCTCGACCCGCCTCACCACGCGCCAACGCAAGAGGGAGCGCCAAGAGGTCTTTTCCGTTCGGGCCCAAGCCCCACGGTACCTCGACTGGTCCCACACGCCGATCACCTTCGATCAGGACGACCACCCTGAGCACATCCCCAACGCAGGGGTTTACCCGCTCGTCGTCGACCCGATCATCCTCAACACCCGCCTCAGCAAGGTGCTCATGGACGGGGGGAGCAGCCTCAACATTATCTACGCCGAGACCCTCGACCTCCTGGGGATCCCGAGGACCATGCTCCTGCCCAGCGCGGGGGGGGGGGGGGTTCCACGGAATCGTCCCGGGGAAGAAGGCACTCCCGATCGGCCGCGTCAAGCTACCGGTCTGTTTCGGCGTTCCCTCGAACTTCCGAAAGGAAGAGCTGACCTTCGAGGTGGTCGCGTGGCGAGGTACCTACCACGCCATCATCGGAAGACCGGGGTACGCCAAGTTCATGGCGGTCCCGAACTACAACTACCTCAAGCTCAAGATGCCGGGGCCCTCGGGGGTCATCACCGTCGACACCTCCTACGAGCACGCATACGACTGCGACGTCGAGTGCGTGGAAAAAGCCGAAGCCCGTGAGGATTCGGCTATCCTCGCGGCCCTCGACGACTTGTCCGGAGAGATCCCCGACCCCAAGCGCCACGCTGGCAACTTCAAGCCGGCGGAAGACACGAAGACCATCCCGCTCGACCCCGGCCTCGAGGATGGGAAGGTGCTGACGATCAGTGCCACCCTCGAGCCCAAATAGGAAGCCGTGCTCGTCGACTTTCTCCGAGCAAACGCCGACATGTTCGCGTGGAGTCCCTCAGACATGCCGGGCATCCCGAGGGAAGTTGCCGAGCACTCCTTGGACATCCGAGCCGGGTCCAAACCGGTGAAGCAACGCCTGCGCCGCTTCGACGAGGAGAAGCGCAGGATCATCGGGGAAGAGGTCGACAGCTTTTGAAGGCCGGATTCATCAAGGAGGTACATCATCCTAAGTGGTTAGCTAATCCCGTGCTTGTAAAGAAAAATAATGGGAAAGATACGATGTGTGTAGACTACACCAGTTTAAATAAAGCATGTCCTAAAGTTCCTTTTCCTTTACCTCGCATCGACCAAATAGTAGACTCCACTTCGGGATGTGAAACCCTTTGCTTCCTTGATGCGTACTCCGGCTACCACCAAATAAAGATGAAGGAGTCCGATCAGCTCGCGACCTCTTTCATCACTCCTTACGGCATGTTTTGCTACCTCACAATGCCCTTCGGCTTGCGGAACGCCGGGGCCACCTACCAGCGATGCATGCTCCGCGTCTTCGGGAAACACATAGGGCCGATCGTCGAGGCCTACGTCGACGACATCGTGGTCAAGTCCAGAACCGTCGGAAACCTAGTCGGAGACCTTGAGATTGCGTTTGGGTGTCTCAGGACTAACTGCATAAAACTAAATCCTGAGAAGTGTGTCTTCGGGGTCCCTCGAGGCATGCTCTTAGGGTACATAGTTTCCCAATGCGGCATCGAGGCCAATCCCGAGAAGGTAACCGCCATCACGAGGATGGGCCCGATCAAAGACCTCAAGAGCGTGCAAAGGGTTACTGGGTGCCTTGCCGCCCTCAGTCGCTTCATCTCGAGGCTCGGAGAAAAGGCCCTGCCCCTTTATCGACTCCTGAAGAAGACGGAACACTTCGTGTGGACCGCCGAAGCCGAGGAATCCCTCTCGAGGCTCAAGGCCTCGCTCACCTCGCCCCCGGTCTTGGTCCCCCCGAGCCCGGCCGAGCCCCTCCTGCTTTATGTCGCGGCAACTACGCAGGTAGTCAGCGCGGTCATAGTAGTCGAGAGGGAGGAAAAAGGACACGCCCTGCCGGTTCAAAGGCTTGTCTATTTTGTGAGCGAGGTCCTTTCCGAGACCAAAACAAGGTATCCCCACATCCAGAAGCTACTATACGCGGTCGTCCTCACTCGGCGGAAGCTCAAACACTATTTCCTGGGCCATCCGGTCACTGTGGTTTCATCTTTCCCCTCGGAGAGATAATCCAGAACCGGGAGGCATCGGGAAGGATCACCAAGTGGTCCGCCGAGCTCATGGGGGAGACCCTCTCCTACGCCCCTCGGAAGGCTATCAAGTCTCAGGTACTGGCAGATTTCGTCGCCGAATGGACCGACACCCAACTACCCCCGGCGCAGGTTCAGGGCGAGCTCTGGGCCATGTACTTCGACGGATCACTAATGAAGACGGGAGCAGGCGCAGGATTGCTATTCGTATCACCCTCGGGGGTCCATATGCGATATGTCATCCGCCTCCACTTCCCCGCCTCCAACAACGTCGCCGAGTACGAGGCCCTCGTCAACGGCCTGCGCATCGCCATCGAGCTCGGGGTCCGACGCCTCGACGTGCGAGGGGACTCTCAGTTGGTAATCGACCAAGTGATGAAAGACTCGAGCTGCCACGATCCTAAGATGGAAGCCTACTGCAAGGAGGTTCGAAAGCTCGAGGACAAGTTCTATGGCCTCGAGCTCAACCACGTAGCCCGTCGGTACAACGAGGCTGCCGACGAGCTGGCCAAAATTGCGTCTACTCAAGGGACGGTCCCCCCGACATCTTCTCGAGGGATCTGCACACACCGTCCGTCGACCTAGGCTCGGGGGCTCCCGCCCTCGAGCAAGGGGTCGACCCACCCCACTCGACCGATCCCCCTCGGGCGGGGGAGAGGTCATGGAGATCGACGGGGCCGTCACAGTGCCAACCCCTCCGACGGATTGGCGCGCGCCTTACCTCGAGTACTTGACGCGAGGCGAACTCCCGGAAGACCGCACGGAAGCTCGTCGAGTAGCTCGACGTGCCAAAACCTACATCTTGTATGGGGACAGCCGCGAGCTATATCGACGCAGCCCGTCGGGTGTACTCCAACGCTGCATCACCCTCGAGGAGGGGAGGGCACTGCTGAGGGACCTACACTCGGGGGCTTGCGGCCACCACGCGGCGCCGAGAACCCTGGTAGGAAGTGCCTTTCGACAGGGCTTCTACTGGCCCACGGCAGTCAACGACGCCACCAAACTCGTTCGATCCTGCCAGGGATGCCAATTCTACGCCAGGCAGACTCACCTACCCGCCCAAGCTCTTCATATGATACCCATAACTTGGCCGTTCGCAGTATGGGGGCTCGACATGGTCGGTCCCCTGAAAAGAACCAAGGGTGGGCACACTCACCTTCTCGTGGCTGTCGACAAGTTCTCGAAGTGGATCGAGGCTCGGCCCATCGCCAACATCCAGTCTCGGCAAGCCGTGCTATTCTTCACCGACATCATCCACCGCTTCGGGGTCCCCAACATCATAATTACCGACAATGGCACGCAGTTCACTGGCCAAAAGTTCCTCGACTTCTGTGACGATCACCACATCAGGGTGAATTGGTCTGCAGTTGCCCACCCTCGAACTAACGGTCAGGTCGAGCGTGCCAACGACATGGTTTTACAGGGCCTCAAGCCAAGGATCTTCGACCGGCTGAACAGACATGGAAAGAGATGGGTCGAAGAGCTGCCCGCTGTGCTATGGAGTCTCCGAACGACACCGAGTCGAGCTACGGGGTTCTCCCCGTTCTTCTTGGTCTATGGGTCCGAGGCCGTCCTCCCCACCGACCTCGAGTACGGGTCCCCTCGACTGAAAGCCTACAGCGAGCAAGCCAACACAGTAGCCCGAGAGGACTCCCTCGACCAGCTCGAGGAAGCTCGTGACATGGCCCTGTTCAAGTCGGCCCAGTACCAGCAGACGCTACGACGCTACCACGACAAGAACGTGCGCAAAAGGGACCTCAACGTCGGCGACCTCGTTCTGCGCCGTCGACAGAGCAGCAAGGGGCGTCACAAGCTGACACCACCTTGGGGGGGACCTTTCATCGTGGCAGAGGTGCTGAAACCCGACACTTACAAACTGAAGAACGAGAAGGGAGAGCTCTTCACCAACGCGTGGAACATCGAACAGCTACGTCGCTTCTATCCCTGAGGCCCCAGGGCCTTGTACATTTTCGCATTTATGTACAAATTTTCGAATGAATAAAATGTGCTCGAAACACTTTCACGTTCGTTCGTAACCCGAAGGTAGCCTCGACTTCGCCTCACCAAAGTCGAGCTCCCCTCGGGGGCTGGCAGAAGGGCACCCCCCTCCTAGGTCTCCGAAAAAACCCGTACGCTTTTTCTCGAAACTCGACCCCCTCTCGTTTTTCGCCTCGAGCACGCTTCATAACTAGGTAAATGCGCCTCGAACCCCCTAAGGGTCGAGGGTGTCGTCGAGCCAGGGACTCACCTACGCCCCAGCGCTACGGTATCCCTACTCGCCACCCCCTTCCAGGGATAAGAGCGTGCGTCGAACACTTAAGTTCACGAGCGTCGACTCAGGCAAAGAAAAGCAGAGAGAGCCCGAGAAGTAGAAGTAACGAGACGAACCCATCCGCAGCACTAAGGTAGCCTCGACTTTGCCTCAGCAAAATCGAGCCTCCCTCGGGGGCTAACAGGGGGGCACCCCCCTCCTAGGTCCCCGAGAAACTCGAACGTTTTTTCAAAACTCGACTCTCCCTCTCGTTCTTCCCCTCGAGTACGCTTCTGAACTAAGTAAAGACGCCTCGAGTTCCCTAAGGGTCGAGGATGCCGTCGAGTCAGGGACTCACCTGCGCCCCAGGGCTACGGTATACCTACTCGCCACCCCTCTTCCAAGGATAAGAGCGTGCGTCGAACACTTAGCTCACAGGCGTCGACTCAGGCAAAGAAAAGCAGGGAAAGCTCGAAAAAATGAAACTAACTCTGTACACATCGATCAAAACGCATTATATACAACAAGCCCTCGGGGGCTTGGCATCGTGTCGGTACAGTGGCCTAACTATTACATGGACCTTTTTTGTCCAGATATGGCTCGCAGGCCCGCGACCACCTGTCGATATCTCCCAAGGACTACTCATCCGCCGAGGGGATCACGTCGGGCTCGAAGAGTTTCGCCAGCTGGCCTCCGGGCACCTCCGCGTGGTCCATCAGCTCCTGACACCTCGCGTCGTTCTGCTCCTCGGTCACCTCGGTTGACAACGAGGTTGAGATCCACGTCGTAGAAGGAGTTGACGACCGCGAGGGCTTGCTTCACCCCCACATGCAGGGCGGCTCGGACGTTCTCCGTCACCCCCCGCGTCATGGCGTAGAAGCGGCGCAGCAGGGACTCCCCCCGAGTGTCCCCTCGAGCTCCGGCTCCGGCTCGACCGAGTGGTCGTCGCAGAAGGTGTTGATGGCCGCCGAGAGCGTCGTGTTGAGGTTCACCTCGGTGCTCAGCAGGCCCTGAAGATTGTCCAGGTCCTTTTGGGCGCGGGCATTCTCCTCCGCAAGCTCTGCCGAAACAAGCACATAACGATCAAAACCCGAAAGCAGAAAAAGGGTCGAGGCAGGACAGACCCCGCAAACACCCGAAACACTCACCTTGGGCCTGCACATCCAAGGCGGAGTAGGCCTGCTCGGCCTCCTCGAGCTGATGGCGGACGGCGTCAAAATCAGAGGACTGGTCCCTGACTTGGGCCTCGAGGCCCTCGACGGTCTTGTATGCCTCCCCGAGGGCCTCCTTCTGCTTCATCGCCACCATGCCCAAGGAGGTCGCGCGGGTCCGAGCCTTCTCCTCCGAGGCGGCCAGAGCGTCGCGCTCACGGGAGGCGGCGTCAAGGTCTCCCCTCAACCGGGCGACCTCCTCCTCGGCCTTCCGCTGGGCTTCGACGGCGGCATCCCGCTCTTGCCCGACGGTGATGGTCGACCGAAGGGCATCGTCGAGCTTCGCCTGCGTCGACGACAAGGCCTCCCGGGCTTCCTTCTGGATAGCCTCGTAGCCGGCCTTCGCGTGGGCGACCCTCGACTCAGGATCCTTCTGTATAGTCGCCGCCTCCGCCTTCGCACGAGCGGCCTCATCCCTCGCCTTCTCCAGAGAGGCGTGGAGGGTCGAGAGCTGCCCCTGTACCCGGAGAATGTACCGGGACTTCTCGTACGACCTCACCCGCAGCGACTAACAAGGATAAAGATGAAAATCGTCAACAAACGGCAACCACTCAGTGCAAAGCGCTATCTAAGGTGGAATAGAACCTACCTCCATCCCCTCGCGTATGTCCGCGGCGGCGACCTCCACAGCGCGACGCACCGAGTGCTCGAACCAGCCCCGGAGCTCCTCGACGCTCTCCCACCGTCGAAGCTCGGACTGGTCGTCGAGCGTGAGGAAGAGTCGCTCGGGGTCTCGAGGGTCCGCCACCTCGAGAACCTCCTGGCCCCACGCCGCGCTGCGGGCGGCGATCCTCTGCTCCATCGGCCCGGTGACGCCAATGCGCAGGTCCCCCCCTCCTTGGTAATCGGAGAGGGGCGAGGCTTCCTCCTCGGCGCCACCTCGCGAGGACGTCGACGGCCCTGCGCGATGAAGGGCTCCGAAAGGTTAATACCCAGCAGAGCGAATCCACTGCGTCTCGAGCAAATCGAAGTGCAACTTACCTTTGGACAGTGGCCCCCCAACCTCGAGGGGAGGCCGAGCCACCTCCGGCTCCGCCCGAGGAGCCGAGACGATGGCCAGATCCGCCGGGTCCACCAACTCAGCCACCATCTCGTCCACTTGGGCGGGGGTGGACTCCATCAGCATCCCGCCCTGAGCCGACGCGGACGGTCCCTCGACGCGCTCGAGCTAGAGTCGAGCCTCCAGCGCCGCCAGACCCTCGGGCCAGCGCCCCGGCGTCGGGTGAGCCGGGGCCTCCCGCTCGTTCGCGGGAGCCTGGGCCTCGACCACCTCCACCTCCTGGGCCGCGCCCGCTGTCGGTAGGAGCTCCACGCCCCCTGGGGCGCCGGACGCGACCCCCTCCGACGGCCGCGCAGGCTCCGCGACCGTCGCCTTGACGGCTACCACCGCCGGCGGGTCCGCCTCCTCTGACGTTTGGGTAGGCGCCGAGGCCCCTTGTGCCTCCCCTCGCGCCGCCACCTCCGAGGTCGTGGCTGCCGGTGCCGCCTCGGGGGCGACCGTCGAAGGGGGCGGGGCTGCCGGACCAACCTCGACGGCGGCTTGCACCACAGCCCCCGTCTTTAGCTTCTTAGCAGGGGAACGGAGCGCAGCTCCCAGCCGGCGCTTCGACCTGAAAAAGGAGCACTGTGCGCGATAATAAGCATGAGTCCTCACCGACGAAAAAAAGGAAAAACGCACAACTACGAACTCGACTTACCCCCTCGGAGCCCGACGCTTCGGCTCGGCGCCCGCCGGGCTGGTCGAGCTCTGGGACGCCACTGCCTGGGGGGCGAGAGTCGAGGCGGCACTCGCCACCTTCTCCCGAGCAGGGGCCGGCGGCGCCACCGTCGACTCCTTGCTGGCCCCCACCCGCGCCGACGGGTCCGACGCCCGCGTGCTCGACGCGGCGGGCTTCGGGGGCTCGCTCGATCGACTCTTCGATGACGGCACCACCTTCGCCCTCTTGCTGGTCTCCACCTGCGCCGGCGGGCCCGGCACCCGGGCGCTCGACGCAGCGGGCGTCGGGGGCTCGCTCGATCGACCCCCCGACGAGGGCCGCGGCGTCTGCGACCGCGTCTGCCGCGGCGTGACTTCTTGCGAGGCCACGGGGCGCTCCGCCCGTGGCCCGACTTCAACAGGAGGGGCCGACTTCGAGGTCGACCCCCCCTCCCCACCAGTAGCAGTGGCCGCCTGCTCAGGCGCCGTCTCCTCTTCCTCCTCGTTCTCCTCATCCTCCTCCTCGTCCTCCTCCTCCGAGGGCGACAGCTCCTCATCAAGGCCCAACCGCCTCTGTTGAGCCCGGCGCTGCTTCCTTAGCTCTTTCTCTAGAGCCTTCTTGGTCTTCTTATTCTTCTTCTTCTTCTTCTTGTCCTTGTCGGTCTTTTGCTTCTCCGCACGGAGGCGGTTCGCATCCCTCGTGGCCCGGTCCTCCGGCACCGGCGGAAGCGAGCGCTTGTAGGACACATTCCCCTGCGGGACGCAAGGGGGTCAGAGAACAAGCAGAAAGGACGGAAGGGGCGGGCGCGAAGACTTAAACTGAAAGAAAGGATCTTACCAGCTCATAGAAGCCCTCGTCCGGCTTCATGGGGACCTTCGCGACATCCTTGAGGGCGAACCCCCCCGCGAAAAAGCGGCGGACGCGGCTGACCACGCGGTCTGGGGTCAACTCCTCCTCGACGAAGCGGCACCCCGATAGATCGACCCCCGGACCCATCTCGTCGAGGCGGAGGGGTCGAGCCATCAGCGGCAGAACCCCCCGTCGGTGGAACGCTGACGCAGCAATCTCCGCGGTAAGGCCCTTCTCCTTCAGACGCCTGAGCGCGTCCAGCAAGCCCTTGAGGTGTTTTTGCTTGTCCGTCGGGACGCCGTACCTCCAGCGCTCGGGCTCGGCGTTGAGTGTCCTCCCGGTGTACGCCGGGAGCAGACCGCCGTCGTTCCTCAGGTAGAACCACCCTGAATGCCACCCAGAATGGCTCGAGGATGGGTTCGCAGGAAGCCAAAGCTCAGACCGCCTGGCGTAGATGCTGCAGCCTCCGGCCCTGACCTCCCGACGGACGCCCTTGCTGACCGAGGTGGTGAAGAGGTTGGCCTTGAAGATGTGGATCCACAGATCCCAATGGGGCTCGATCCCCAGATAGCCCTCGCACACCGCGGCGAAGACCGCCGCCTGGCTGACGCCGTTAGGAGTGAGGTGCTGGAGCTCTACTTCATAGTGGTGGAGGAGCGCGCGCAGGAAGCGGCTGGGTGGAACCCCCAGTCCCGCCCGGTGGAAGGCCTCGAGCGAAACCACGTACCCCTCCGGCGGGTTGGGCTCGGCGTGGTCCGGTGGCGGAGCTATCCACTCCGGCCTCTCCGTCGAGGTGACGGGCCGGAGAAGCCCGCTCTCCACCAACCCCTCCAGATACGACTGACGGACCGAGGAAGCAGGCTAGGCGCCGGCGCCGAAGAGCTGGAAAGTGGCCATGGGAACGGTGGTTTGCTCGGGTTTGGAGGCGGAAGGTACGTTCCCTATCTTTCTCTTTCTCTCTCACTCGCGCAGATTTCCTGCTCGCGGGACGCCTAAGGCTGAGGCAGAAAGAGGAAGGCGAGTAAGACGAAGGCAAGGAGGCGGGGAAGGCAAGTGCGCGTAAAGGGCACCGGACGCCTCGCCCTCACTATTTATACGCGGCAGGCCAACGGACGGATCCGGCACAGGCAAGAGAATCTCCACATTTAATTCGCCTGTACTTCCTTCCTCGTATTCCCTCCAGGATAAGGCGTAATGTCCCATCATCGGGTTCCGCGCCGCACTCCGCGCTGTAACCACACTGTTGCGCCGAACGGACACCGCCTAAAAAGGCGCGCGGCCGGAAACGTCGCCTTCGAGGGTAAGGAATCTTGAGGCAGCGAGAGCTGGCCCTCGAAAGAGGGTTCGACAGCTACCCTCGAGTGCCCGAGGCCTGACAAGGGCCTCGGGTCGTCAACTGCAGATCGTACATGGCCTCGAAGGGATAAAGGCTGGCCCGTCCGGGGGTTCGACAGCCTCCCTCGAGAGCTCCGACACAGGTATGTCCCCAAGTTCAATACAACAGCCACCTGCTTTTCCCCTCGGCGGTCCACAAGGTCGGACTCCTCCTCCTGAGGATAGCGTCGGATGACGAACCATCCGTCAAATCTTGAGGGAGCGAAGGCTGGCCCTTACATAGGGTTCGACAGCCGTCCTCGAGTACCTAAGGTCAGGAAGGACCCGTGGTTATCGGACTCCGGTCCACCCCCAAATCTTGAGGGAGCGAAGGCTGGCTCCACGAACGGAGTTCGACAGCCGCCCTCGAGTACACGAGTCAGGGATGTCCCCGGAGGCTCGAGAACGAACTCTCGAGACTCCCTGGGACATATCCGAGGCATACCTAGGAACACCTAAGGATCCCTACGCTGGGAGGCATCGAGCCACCAACTCCTATCGAACGGGGTTGGCACCTTGGTGGTCCATATGGTCGTGCTTAGCGAGCCGTACGGCTTGCTTAACAATGAGAACGCCTCCAGGCCGCTAGTCGATCCCTATCGAACGGGGTCGAGTTCTCACTCGGATTTTTACCCGTACAGGGCACCATTTCTAATGGACTCATGCCCGAGAACAGCTCACCGAGGACTTCGGGCTCGTCGTCCTAACAAGGATAGCTCGATGCTCTTCACCCCACGATCCGAGTGAGAGGATCCGTGGGAAGGACGCTACGAGGTAGTGAAGGCCTAGCCATTCGAGGGCTCGAGGGCCCGACTACGCACGGCACCCCTCGACGAAAGAGGGTCGAAAACTCGTAACCTGGCAGACAGAATCGACCTCTCGGGCGGGGCGCTCTGACTCCAGTGGTGCTCGAGGGAGCGAAGGCTGGCCCTTGGTAGGGTTCAACAGCCGCCCTCGAACACTTCTCTTTGCAGGAAAAGGAACGGGATCGACCCCTCGACAGGGTGCCGCGTCTCCAGGTATCCTTTAAATACCCCACTACATAACGTATTTTAGCCCCCAGAGGAGTTCTGAATCACTCCTCTGGGGCCTCGGGGGCTACCCCCCGGAGAATCGGATTTCTCACTAACGCTGCAGGCCGAGGATAAACCCTCCGGACGATTCTTGCTCCCCCGAGAAACGCGTATCATAGCGCCCAGAGGAGTTCTAAATCACTCCTCTGGGGCCTCGGGGGCTACTGTCGGGTACGAAGGCAAGGGGTACCCTAAACCCTTCGATAAATTAACGCTAAACATAGCAACCATTTTTAAGGCAAGGATCAGCCTACTGTTCGGTAAGACGCGGCCCATCAATCGAGGGCCCCCGCTACACCGACTGCGGAAACCAGCCACTGGCCCGGCTCTACCTCGACGACGGACGAGGGGTCGGGCAAACGACCCCCCGGCTCTACCTCGACGACGGACGAGGGGTCGGGCGAACGACCCCCGGCTCTACCTCGACGACGGACGAGGGGTCGGGCGAACGACCCCCCGGCTCTACCTCGACGACGGACGAGGGGTCGGGCGAACGACCCCCGGCTCTACCTCGACGACGGACGAGGGGTCGGGCGAACGACCCCCCGACCTCTACCTCGACTTCGACCTCCTCAACCTGTCGACGCCTCGACCTTCCAAGCGCCGTCGACGGACGAGGGCTCGATTAACCCAACCACTCCGGCATGGGTAAAAGTAAACCCACCTGACGACATGGGCGCCTGCGTCCACTGTCAAATCCGCCAACTCCCCGTCCAGTCCCCGACTCCCGACGACTGTGCCGCCACTGCCGCCACTACGCAAGTACGGACTTCTACAGTACCCCTCGGAAAGTGAACAGTGCGACCTTCGACGACGGCTTCGGGAACGTGACAGAGTCATACGGGGCTCGACCCCCCCCTCGACCGAGAGCTCGACCCCCTCCTCTTCAGCAACTCCGGTACGGAAGACGTCCCATCCGCCCCGTCCCGCTTCGGCCATGGGACTCGTGCCCGCCTGCGAATACTGTACCGCGACGACTTCTAGTGATGCCACGACCGGGGACGCCTGAAGGACGGGAAGACCACGCCGCCACAGTGCTCGATGTCTCTTCGCCAACACTGTGCCGTGGATGCGCCGCCCATACTTCTACTATTAGGGCCCTGTACCCTCGAGTCTCCCCCTTGGTCTATAAAAGGGGGACGCCGAGGTAGATGATGGGGGGCTCTTTCGAGACTTCTCTTTCCAGGTTTCTCTTTGGGGACTTCTTCCTCCCGATCGGCTCCCACTTCATCTAGGACTCTGATCCGACTTTGGTTCTCAAGGACCCTAGACCACGCCACACACACACAGCCGCTCGATCGACCCCTCGGGTGGCCGACTCCGTGTAACACTGCTTGTACCCCCTATACGAGCACGCTTTGGGTGCGAGATAATACAAGTCATTCTCCCCCGCTGGACGTAGGGCCTTCTTCGCCCGAACCAGGATAAATCTTGTGTCCATCTTGCATCATGTCTGAGAGAGGGAGCACGCGATATACAAATTTACTCGTTGGTGGTCTTGACCCCCGGGTCATAACACCGACAGTCGGCTTATGTGTGTGATTGATCTCTGGGCACACATGAGTTATTCATATTCAATTTTATCCTTAAAATTGGGTGTGACACTGTCATGGTTTTTTGTTCTAGTGTATATTAGTTAAAAATTCAACTTGACTATAGCCTTCTCTTCATATGTCATTTTTGCTAGAAGAGGTCGCTTAAATTAACCATGTGGCGGATTTAAACAAGAAAGATACTTTGAAAGTGGAGGATAAAGATACTAAAAGTTATCTACAGGACAATAATTACTTGTTGCATGATATTTTATTGTAGTTAAAATAAAGCATTGTATTTTTTATTAGAGTAAAATCCACTGTAGGTCCTTGAACTTGTCCCGCGGTATCGTTTAGGTTCGTGTATTTAGAAAACCAGGTTTACAGGTCCTTTAACTCGCTAAATGTATCACTTACACCCCAACCTGGCTTTGCTAGCCAGTTTTGACCGACGTGGAGACCACGGTGGCATGTTGACCGAAGGTCGACTAGCGCGGACCCAACAAGAATATGCAAAAAGGCCCCCAATTGTATTCAGTTCCTTAGGCTACTTCGTCCGAGAGGAGGCGGAGGCAACGAAGTCGGCGATCGGGTCGGCGACAAGTGCGGGGCGGAGCAAGTGAAGACTGCGGCGGAGAAGATGGCGACACAGTGAAGCGAGGACTCAAAGGCGTGCGACGAGAGAGGATGCAACCGTAGCGGGTGGGTTCGACGCTGCAAGAGCAATGGGTGCCAAGTTTCGCCTTCATGGCGAGCCGCCGCCGGACTACAGTGAGTTTGTAGGAACCCTAATTGCTTGTTTCGATGGTTCATAGGTTTTGTTGTCAATGTTATGGTCTAGGGTTACTGTCATTTAGTTGGATTGTTAGGTAAATTAGTGATCTTTAAGGTTTTGGTGTAGTTGTGAGTTGATGTTTTGGTTGGAATCTCGTTCACTGAACCAACGTTTAATGTAGGTCCTGATTCAACCAATTTCTCAATAGAAGTCCATCATGGGGGTTTTTTCTGCGGTCAGGGTATGAACAGAACATATGTAGATGGTAAAGTCACTTGGGAAGATTACTTGGAACCTGAATACTTGTGCTATATGTGGATAGAAGACATTCTGTTGCAGTTTGATTATGACAAGATTGAGACTATTAAGGTGTATTGGCTTTTGCCTGACAAAGACTTATCTGATGGCCTTAGAATCATTGACTCTGATGCTGACACCTTTGTCATGAAACAAGTTGTTGGTAAGGTGAAGAATATCGTGTTGTATTTGGATCACCACAACCAAATAGGTGATATCATTTGGGATGATGTTGTAGTCAATCCAATTGCTGAGTTACCCAAGGTTCTGAGCCTGGTTAAGACCATTTATGTGGACAAAAACCCAAGTGACAAGCTACCAGAGTTTTATACCAACTTGCTGACCACTCCTGTTAATGTCAATAGCAGTGATTCTGACAGAGATGACTCAGACTATGTTGACATTGATTATGACTTTGAAGATGGTGATGATGACTTATTTATGGACAATGTTGATGAGGGTTCAACAAAGGGGAAGAAGGCAAATAAGGGTAAGTCAGTAGCTGGTACATCACAAGAAGCATCATTTGGTATTGAGGACTCTAGTGGCTCAGATGACCTTGATTTGCCTAGTGACTCAGATGGAGAATGCCAAGTGAAGTTGAAGTTCAAATAATTCAACCCTGATGATCTAGTCAATCCAACCTTTAAGGTAGGCATGATATTCTCTACAGTTGAGCTCTTGAGAAAAGCCATCACAGAGTATAGCCTGAAGCATAGAGTTGACATAAGGATGTCAAGGAATGATAGGACCAGGGTTGGGGCTCATTGTGTTGTTGGATGTCCCTGGACATTGTATGCTTCAATGGACAACATATCTAAGGCATTCATGGTAAAAACTTATGTGGGAAAGCACAATTGCAGGAAGGAATGGATTTTGAAGAGGTGCACAGCAAAGTGGCTATCAAAGAAGTACACTAAGACCTTCAAAGCAGATACCAAGATGACACTTGGCAATATTTCAAGGATTGTGCAGAACGATTGGAACCTAACACCCTCTAGGACCAAGTTAGCTAGGGCAAGGAGACTGGCTATGGATAGGATATATGGTGATGAGCTTGAGCAGTTCAACTTGTTGTGGGATTTTGGCAATGAACTGAGAAGGTCAAACCCAAGGAGCACTTTCTATGTTGGTCTAAATGATGGTCATTTCAGTCACTTGCATTTCTCACTTGATGCATGCAAGAGAGGGTTCCTTGTTGGTTGTAGGACTGTCATTTGCTTGGATGGATGTCACATTAAGACCAAATTTGGAGGATGTTTGCTGACAACAATTGGTGTTGACCCAAACAATTGCATATTTCCTATAGCAATGGCCTATGTGGAGGTGGAGTCAAAGAGTACATGGAAATGGTTCCTTGAGACTTTGAAGCAAGACCTTAGCATTCAAAATACATATCCTTGGACTATAATGACTGACAAGTAAAAGGTGAGAACCTATACCTGTTGTACTTATCTATGTTCTTAGAGTTATACCTACTAACTATTTCAATGCTTTTATAGGGACTTATACCTGCTATCCAAGAGGTTTTCCCTGACTCAGAACACAGATTCTGTGTCAGACACTTGTACTCCAACTTTCAAGGTCACTTCAAAGGTGAGAACCTAAAAAACCAACTCTGGACTTGTGCTAGATCAACAACTGAAGTAGACTGGAATAGGAACATGGAGAAAATGAGGACACTAGATGCAGATGCACATAGATGGTTAGAACAGATGCCTCCCAACACTTGGATTAGAGATTTTTTTCAGTGAGTTTCCTAAGTGTGATCTGTTGCTAAACAATTCATGTGAGGTATTCAACAAGTGGATACTTGATGCAAGAGAAACGCCCATCCTCAGCATGATTATGAATATCAAAGATCAACTAATGAACATGGTCTATAACAAGCAGAAGGATATCAATGACAAGTGGTCAGGCCCTATCTGTCCCAAGATTAGGAAGAAAATTCTAATCAACTCAGAGTGGGCCAATTCATGTTATGTTTCTCTTGCTGGCAGAGGTGTTTTTGAAGTGAAGGACATAGATTACCAATACATGGTTGACATCAATGGCAAGCACTATGACTGCAGAAGGTGGAACTTGACTGGTATTCCCTATAGTCATGACATCTCCTGCCTGAGACATGAAAGGATCCCTGCTGAAGATGTCATACCTCAATGCTACACTACTGAAACTTATAGTGTTGTGTACAGTTTCAATGTGATGCCATGTTCTGACAAGAGTTGTTGGGTGAAGATGAATGCTCAGGATATCCAGCCTCCTATATATGAGAAGAATATAGGAAGGCCACCTAAATCAAGGAGAAAGCAACCCCATGAGATTCAGGGAAAATGGACCTTCAATGTCCACGCATGGCATCATCATTCACTATTCTTGGTGCCATGAGCCTAACCACAATTCCAAGGGTTGTCCACTCAAGAAGGCAGGCATCAGGCCCAAACAACAACTAAGAAGGCAGTCATCACCTTTTGCAGCAGCAACTGGACATGAATACCAAGCACCTACAGAGGAGGAACAAGAGAACCAAGCACCTACAGAGGAGGAGGACATGGTAGAACAACACCTACAGCCCATAGTGCAACTTGTGGAGGTCTAGGAAACTATGTTGTCCTAGATGTTATCTCAGGTGAATAACTTTTCGCTCACCATTGTCTTGTTCAACTTGCATTGTCAACAATACAACAAGTTATCTTTTCCTTCTTATAGGTAGTGGACCCTGTGAACCTATCACTTGATCATGGCCCTCTGCCTTCGTCATCTTTCATTGACAACAACCAGCCCACCTCAAGGCCAGTTGTCCTGACCATAGCAACAAAAGAAGGAAGGCCCAAGCGCAAAAATCAACCAAAAAAGAAGAACACTACTACTACACATGATCCTGGAAAGAAGAAGAAAAATCAACCCAAGAAAAAGAAAGGACCTGTTGTAGAAGGTTCTGCCAGTGCACCTGGCCCAATGAACTGATGGGCATTGTGCAGGCTGTAGGCATGAACTAGCTTTTGTGTAGGGCTTTTGGGTAGAACTTTTGGGTACAACTTTTGGTATACCTTTTGGATAGCACACACACATGTTGCAGATGGGGCCTGTTGTGTAATATGTAATGAGTCCATAACTCCGGTTAAGTGTCAAATTCCCAATGATCTAAGTCCACTTATGCTTTCATAGCACTAAAACTATGTATGGATGCTAAAAGTTATCTCGAAGTGATGATCATTGACTTGTTATGCTTTCATAGCACCAAAACTATATATGGATGCCATGTTAAGCTGTCTGTCTCATCAGTGCAAACATTTACAAACATTTATGTCAATTATAGAGAACCTTAGTCATGGAAAACAGAAAGTACTTAATAAACAAAGGATTCAGTTCATACATAGCCCTAGGATTTTGGCATTACAATGTTCATTTCTTCCATAAAACAAAGAGAATGCACAACGCAACCAAAACACCATAGCCACACATAATTACCAATACCTTTAGTAATCCTACTACAGCTTTAGTTGTGGCCACTAACATAGAAATATCAGTCTTCACATCTCCATCTTCCTCCTTGGGTTCCAGCAAGCCTTCAACCTCGCCCTCTTCTTCCCCATCTACAGTCAACTGGACAATGTCTTTTGCACGATGAATCTTGACCAACAATGTTGCGTACTCTTCCCCCCCGTAGAAAAAGGGGCAACCACGGCCTTTCCTCTGAGGACATATAAGAATGGAGAGTACTCAAGAATGGAACACGCTGAATCAAAGGGCTGCTTGGCTGAATGAGGATTGAAACCTAACCTGATGAAAGGGGCATACGCGGTTTGGATTCCGCTCCGTGTTTGACAGTCGCTCCACCACCTCTGCTTGCCCACACTCGTTGCACCAGATCAAGGGGAGCTCGGGCCTCAGCCTTGGGCGCTGCTGCACGGATGCCGAGCTTCAACGGGCAGCCATGGCGGTCGGCTGGGAAGAATGAGAATGGAGAGAGAGAGAGGTGGTGAGGAAAGAGATGTGGACCATATAGGGGACCAAACTGCAAAATAGCCAAGCAAATGACGGGAGAATTCTTGCCCTTTCTGCCTGCTGGCCACCGTGGCCTCCACGTGGGTCAAAACCGGCTAGCAAACCTAGGTTGGGGTGTAAGTGATACATTTAGCGAGTTAAAGGACCTGTAAACCTGGTTGTCTAAATGCACGGACCTAAACGATACTACGGGACAAGTTCAAGGACCTACAATGGATTTTACTATTTTGATTATGCAGATTCTGCTGAAGCGCGACGTACCTCGCAAAGCAACAATGTTATACAATATCCTTTGTACACTGAGGAGCAACTACAATATCTTGGTTTTGTTCCTGATGCTACATTTGAGCAAATGATTCAAACGACAACACATGTCCCCAGTCCAGAAGCTATGGATCCACCACCACTTGTTTCTCCACTAAGTGAATTATGATGTATGGACACCGTCAGGCAGCTATGTAGAACAAAATGACAACGGTATATGGGATAGCAATTGTATGCCAACAATTGAAGATTATTTATCGCTCTTTTTAAAAGAAGAGGTGTTAGAACGAAACTATGATTGTTCCAAGGTACCTACGTAGCCATGTACTGATCAAAGCAGAAAGGGTAAGCAGATGGAGGTAGATAACAATGATAGGGTATCAGAACAGTCACACTAGACAACAGGCCCAAACAGGCAATCTAGTGAACTCACCAGTTTGTCAGTAGAATGCAAATTTTCTTATTGTAGGCAACAAGATGGTTTTGATGCAGATAGTGTAATTATACATATGGTAGATAAAAATTCAAGGATGAGTTATGATCATAAAGAAACTGAGTATCATGATGGTATTCAAGAAGCAGCATGTAGTTTCCTTTCAACTGAGAAACATACCAATCTGTTGAGCACACAATATAGTCAAAATCTCATCCCACCAGACCAGAACTTGAGAAAGCGAGTATGGTTGGATCTTGGTGCAAAGCAGCTACGAGACAACCAAAATGAATAGAAAGAGAGGAGTGGATGTGTTATTCAAAGGCTTTGTATTACGAAGCTACCGCCTGTATTAACCCTTCATCTTTAGAGGTACATCAAGATTGCAATGAGTACCATTAAAATGAAGTATATGTGAGCTATAAGGAGCATCTTGATGTAGGATGATTCATGGACTCCAGGTACTTAGTTCTTCACATAACTAAATAATATTTTATGCAATTCTAACAAGTGCTTAATTTCTTAAGTTATTTTGTTTTTCACTTTTCCAAGTGTGTTGTTGCTAGCTTATAGAATGTACCTATGTCATTGTTGCTACTTGCTACTAGTAAGTACTCGTTTTTACTAGGACCAAAATGGTTTCCAACTCTTTCCAGTTTGAGATTAAACTCAAACTGAGTATAACTTTCTTTTTTCAAACGATCTGATTGATCAGAACATTGTACATATTTAACATATTGCAATCTTGTCATAGAATGAAATTTGTTATAGTAATTTATACACTTTAGACTATTTTAGTGAATTAATTTGAATAGATTACCGTGTACGATAGAAATATCATATTTGAAAATATGAATATAATGGACAAATTATCTATTACAAACCCATTTACATTAACAGTGTCTCACTTTATTATGGATATTAAAAAACATCTTTTCAGATCTCATTATTTCTTTTCAGATTTTATTATGGATTTTATTTGTTGTTAAGGTGGTTGTTTGATATGATTTTAACATTGGTAATACAAATAAGCCTAGCATTCTTTTTATAATGAACATTTTCATATTTGTGGACCTTTATATGATGAACTTTTTTGTTAGATATATCTTGTAGTTAATTGAAAGGGGTGTTTATTTCCAGAGGTTTCTTGTAAACAAAATTTTCTGAGGATGTCAAGAAAGACTTAATATGGTTGATAGCAATTTACAATAATTGTACCTATATATTTTCTTTTAACTTTTTTTTATATTTTTTCTCTAATACTTAATTATGTGGGTAAAAATAATGCCACATATTGTCTAGCTAGTCTCGTGGAGCACCGTGGTGGACCTTTCATGAATGTTGGACATTATGTTGCCTATGTTAGAGCAAGGAACATTATAAATCAAGAACAACAACAGAGCAACTGGTCTTCCTCATGGTTTTGTGTGGACGACAATAACATCAGATAAGTCACTATAGAAGAAGTTCTCCAGCGCAAGCCTTATGTTCTTTTCTATGAGAGGATGGAACACAAGATATGACAAACCATCAAAACAGTAGTAACAAAACAAGTTGATTAATGAGATTAGCTAGCATTTTATGGATTATCATTGATTCACCATACATGTTAGGTGGTTGATTTTATCACAGTGCTTAATGTTTCAATTAACTTCTAAAAATTGAAGTTATTTGTGTCACCTGGTTATGTCGATTAGTATCATTTTTATTGTTTGGCAAATTTTACCTTTTAGAATCAATTCATGAATGGAATGGGGGACATATGCCTTAGTTAGAATGGTTAATTGAACATACAAGCTGTAGGGTCGAGATGGCGGACTAGAGGGGGGTGAATGGTCTTTTCTAAAACTTAAGCGCAACGGCTAACCGAAACAAATGCGGAAATAAAACTATTGGTCTAACCCAGACTACACCCCAGAAAGGTCCTAGATGGCTAGAGGGGGGGGTGAATAGCCTAATAAAAATTTTACAAATCACTAGAGCAAAAGGTTAGATAACACTTAAGCGAAGCTTTTTGCTCTAGCTCTACTTGGGGTGCAAAGCCACCTATCCAATGTAATTCTAGTTAGCTAAGTGCTTAACAATCAGTAGCAAGAACCTAAAGCACTTAGCACAAGCTAGCAATAACAACTACAAAAGAAGCTAACTAGCAAGCTAACTAGACAAGATATAAAAGAGTAAATACAAGAGAGGAGGTGATTGCTTATACCGATGCCTTGTGTAGAGAATATGCCAATGAATACCCAATCACAATATGAACACCAAAGAGTAGCCGGGAGACAAGATGACAATTGATTTTTCTCCCGAGGTTCACTTGGTTGCCACCAAGCTAGTCCCCGTTGTGTCGACTACTCAAGTGGTGATTCGGTGGCTAATAGACAATGACAAGCCTAGCCCACTAACTCGGGCGCCACAAGAATCCACCCAAATGAGAGTAACTCAATGAAACGAGCAATCCACTAGAGTTTCCCTTTGGCGCTCCGCCGAGGTGGGTGTAAGCCCTCTCACAATGATGAAGCCGACCACGAATAATCACCAACACGTGTCGAAGCTTCTCCTCAATCGCCAAGCCATCTATGTGTTGGCAAACACCAAGAATAACAAGAAACTTCGCGGCGATGACGATGACCAAGTGCCACTAAGATGCAATGCAATGATCAATGCACTTGGTTCACTCAAACTCTCACAAGAATGCAATTGAAGCAAAGAGAGATGAGTTGGGGGCTATCTCAAGCAAGCACAAGTGTATCAAATGAATGAGAGGTGCAAGAGAGAGCCCTAGGAGCCGGCCACAACACTTATATAGCAACCCAAACCAAGCTAGCCGTTTTGCTCCTCATTCCAACTTTTTGCAGACCTCCGGACGCAAGATGCATAGGGGGTCCGGACCATCGCGCATGCGTCCGGACCCTCTACCAATTTGAATTCGCCTGTTGGCGCCCTTCTTGCGCCGACGTGTCAACTCTGAACGCAAGGAACAGTGCGCATCCGGACTTGCTTTCTCCTGCGTCCGGACCCAATCCAGAGAGGGTCCAGAGAGCTCCTTAACTCCGGTCGCGCGTCCGGTGCTTTGTGTCCGGTCGGCACTTAGCGTCCAGACCTTGCACCAAAGAGGTCAAGAGAGGCCTTTTTATCCGGACACGCGTCCAAAGTCCGAGTTCGGACTCTGATCAGTGTCCGGTCCTCCTGCTCAGACTTGGCCGAGGCTAGGGTATGCCTCCAGTCGCATGCGCATTGGTCCGGACCGCATCTGACTTGCGTCCGGACCCTGCGTCCGGAGCTTCTCTGAGTTCCAAACCGAGCCGCCTCTTATTCTCCAAACTTCCATGTGCTAACACCTTGTGATCCATCTCTTGTCCACCTGTGTTAGCTTTTTACAATATATATTTCTTGGATTTATTTTAGTTTGTGTCACTTAGGTTTATTTTATATGGATGCAATGCAAACCTAGTGGCACATGATAACCGCAATCGAAACGAGTTTTCCCTTCTTGATAGTACAACTATCTATCCTAAATGTGATCACACTCTCTATAGTGTCTTGATCACTAAACCAAAAATGGACCTATAGATATATCTTTGCCTTGAGCCCATTTTTGTTTTTCTCTTTCTTCTTTTCCTTAGTCCATGGAGCACTTGATCCATCATGGTCATCCATCTAGCTCCATAGATCAAGATGAACCACCCTATCTTGATCATACACTTAGTTCAAGGGTTAGTCGATAGGTTTCATCAATTAACCAAAACCAAACAAGGTCTTTCAACCCCTCTATCTATAACTCAAGTATCTACCAAAGTATATCTACTATGCTAACTAAGGTGCCAAGCTAGGAAGCTCACCTAAATAAAGTCTAGGTTACAAGGTCACACAAACCTAAGCAACTAGTACTCTAAGCACACCAGGAGCTCCTACACATACTAGTAAGCAAAGCACAAAACACCTAAGCTCACTAGCAATGCTCTCTAGCAAGACTACACAAGTCAACTAGAGATCTCAACTTACTTAGATACACAAACTAAGCAATGTGACTAACAAGGCTACACAAGTCAATTAGCCACTCAAGAGCTACTTCTATGCTACACAATCTAGAAGGTAACTAAGCAAGCTACACAAGCTAAACTAGTTACAAGAGCAACAACTAATCACTAGCACAAGTATGAATAAGTAAATACAAGCTAGTGATTTGGAGAATGCAAACCACCGAGAGGATGTACAAGGTTGACACGATGATTTTTCTCCCGAGGTTCACTTGGTCGCCACCAAGCTAGTCCCCGTTGTGTCGACCACTCACTTGGTGATTCGGCGGCTAATAGGCGTTCACAAGCCTAGCCCACTCACTCGGGCGCCGCAAGAATCTACCCACAAGTGAGGGTAGCTCAATGACATGCTCAACTAGAGTTGCTCTTCGCGATCTCCGCGGGGTGAGCACAATACCCCTCACAAAGCACTTCTCCGGAGCGCCGCACAATCTTCTTGCGCGCTTCGATGAAGCCTCAATCACCAAGCCGTCTAGGAAGTGGCAACCTCCAAGAGTAACAAGCACCACCGGCTTGCAACACGATCACCTAGTGCCACACGAAGCTATCTCTCAAAGCAACGCACTAGAGATCACTCACTCACAATTACATCATACTCTTGCAAGTACAAGTGAGTTAGAGGGATCCCAACCAAGCACAACTAAAGGTAACACAACCCTAAGGTGCTCAACCAGCCCCAAGGGTCGGCCAAGGGCTATAAATAGCCACACCCACAAAACTAGCCGTTTAATTTGCCCCAACATTGGGCTTCCTGCTCAACCTCCGGACGCTCCTCCACAGGGGGTCCGGACCATACCGCGCGCGTCCGGACCCTCCTAGTCGTTTGAAAGATCCGTTGGTGCCTTCGCCTCACGCTGCCACGCGTCTCCGGACGCGTCCGGACACACCTCCAGACCATCGCGCACCGTGCGTTTGGACTCCAGCAGAGAGCTCCCCGAGAGCTGAAAACCTCCGAACGTGAGTTCGGAGCTCACTGTCCGGACTCCACTTACCGTCCGGACTCCTCCACCAGAGACAACAGAGAGCTCCAACCTTCGGACGACGCGTCCGGAGATCATCGTCCGGACCAACAACGGCGTCCGAGCCTCCTCTGTCAGCACAGCGCACAGTAGGGTTTGCTTCCGGACGCATACATGTTGGTCCGGACCAAGCAAGCCCTAGCGTCCGGACCATCGTCCGGAGCTTGCACCCGAGCCAAAACGAGCTGCCTCTTTCTCCTTGCTTCTCATGTGCTAACACAAATGTGTTCTTCACCTTGTGTATGTGTGTTAGCATTTTCACAATTTTTTTCAAAGCATTTTCACTTGCTCTCACCACGCCACTCGATCCTAATGCATCGCAATGTTAGATCACTCAAGTGGCACTAGATGACCGATATGCAAACAAGTTTGCCCCTCTTGATAGTACGACCATCTATCCTAAACCCGATCATATACTTCTCTACACACCTATGACCGGTGAAATGAAATGCCCTACAAGTTATACCTTTGCTTTGCGCATTCCATTCCATCTCCTCCAATGTTGATGCAACACATGCACCAACCTATCACCAAATGATATGATCCACTTCATATCATCACGTGATCGTATTGGTTCATCGATCTTGGCCACACTTGCTCTTCACCGTTGTTTCGGTCCATCGGCGCCAAGCATCACCCGCTTGCCCTTCACACTTGCAACCGATCCATCAAGCTAAGCCTCATCTTGATCTTCTCCACCTTGATCACATGACTCCATGTCATTTCTCATGTGCAATTAAGCTCCTTCATCACACAATCATATGTGGACTAATCTCCTGTGTATATATCACTTAGACACATATTAGTTCACCTAAGTTGTCACTCAATTACCAAAATCACATAGAAACTCTCACAAGCCTTTATAAAGTTGTGTTGGATGTAGTGTTAAATGCTAATCATTTACATGCATTGTGGACAGGACTCAAGAAGACATTTTTCTTGATGCACTAATTTGTTTTGTTGAAACTTTTAGGTTTGGTGGAAGCTACATAGTCGTAACATGCTTAAAATAACTTGGGGTTCCCATTAGAGTTGAGGGTATCATTATTGTTTATTTTCATTCTAGAAGTATATTTTGCAACATCACGGAAGCTACATTGCATGTAACATGATTTAAATAATTCTTAAGGCCCCAATTAGAGTTCAGAGGATCATTATTGCTTATTTTTATTCTAGAACTACAATTTGCAACATCGTGAAGGCTGCATTGCATGTAACATGCTTTAAATAACCCTTGAGACTCCAATTAGAGTTCAAAAGATCATTATTCCTTATTTTTGTTTCTAGAAGTACAATTTGCAACATCACAGAGATAATCGTCCTATTCCATAGTATCTATGGTCATGGGAAGCATGCTAGTAAAGTTTTCTTAAGTTTAACAAGATTTATGAAAAGTGTTAGGATTATTTATGTTTTCCAAATAAATTTATAATGAAAATAGAATCAACGGTCCATTTGATGGTACTAATTATTTATCATAAATATTATTACTTTTTATATATATAATTGGTCATAGTTGAGGATATTTAATCACTCGACAAGTGAGAACGACAGATAAAAAGAGATAGAGGAAGTAGTTCGGGTTTGAGCATTGATGTTACGTTACAAAAGCTTTTCATTGGTGTCATCACTCAAACAAGAAGTTCGTCAGACAATTATCGATTTGGGAAAAGTTAAACCGCTTGAGCATCGAAGGCAACACTAGTTTCTTTTCTCAAACATATTTCTCCTTGTTGACCAGTAGATCTAGCATTAATGCTAATTTTGAGTGCGCACTCCATGCTAACATTCTGACTAAAGCAAAATCCTCACACGTACGTCCATTCTAAAGCTTTGTTAGCCACCGTGCAAGTCTTTAAGGCAGTCCACAATGCATCAGAGTGGACACTTCCCCAACCTCCACGTCGGAGCCAAGGCTCAATGTCATATGGATCTACAGCCTCGGGAGATTTCTGCAGAGAAAACATGTGTGCTATATTTGACAAAAACCTAAAGCATACGCCTCAACGCGCGATGGAGACGTCAGTGTGTGTTCTAGAGAGTAGAATCGAAAGAAGAAAAGGTACATATTGGACACTAGTAGGGTGAAAAAGATACCACCTCCTTTGGGAGATAATAGATAATAGTCTGCACTCCACTTTAACTCAGTTCCATCTAGGTGGACTCGGAGAGACGCTGCTCTGCCTGTATTGGGCCTACCCTAATAAAACATCATCCGACACCAATGCATCATTATGACTCTAGGTTTATACCGACTATAGAATTGGTCTCAATTGGTAGCACTCCCCCATTCCAGTTGAGGAAGAGAGAGTAGTTGGAGAGGCAGAACCCAACAAATGATTGTATTTTTTATACCAACCTTCTAAAATACCTTATACAGTTACTTGGTACTTTGTAAATAAGGACAGATCTAAAAGAGATCTAGTGAGGTTTTAGCCTCCCCTATGGTTGGTGAGCTGGTGTATCAATGAAAACATGAGAAGGCTGAGGAAGAAAAAAGATGAAAGAAAAAATAAAAATAAAAGAGATCAGTCTCTCTTCAATTGTATTTGCATCGGGCACTGTGTGCGTACTGTAGACCGTCGTCGAGAGCAGGGGTCTAGTGCAGCCAGAACCGTGGAGCGTAGTGAGCACGTGAGGTGAATTTTTGTGCCGCAGCGCCCCCGAGCGGCGGCAAATGTTTTGCGAGCTGTGGGTCGTAGCAGGCGACTCGGGATTTTCCTTCCTCGCCGATGCCATGATACAGTTTTTGTCGCTAGTACAGTTTCTTCCTCGACCTTGAAGAGGACGACAGACGGAGCATGGTGTACTACCCGCTGTCGCTGTCGCTGTCGCTTCACTGACACAGTACAGGCAGGCAGTCAGCCCGCGGCGCTCGGAAGGAAGGCTCGCAACTTCACTGATGACAGTCATCACAGGCGTTGAGCTCCAGGAGGTGGACCAAAAGCTGGCACGCGGCCCAGAGTCTCTCGCACGGCCCAGCAAACGCGGCCAGGCCGACGCCCGGTTGCCAAGCCAACAACAACACTCGGACACGGTTGCAAGCCTGCAACAGCCCTCTCTCTCCTCCTCGTCAAATCAACCGGTCGGCCCAGACAGACAGACCCCCGCACCGCACACCTCGCCAGTAGCGCACGCCGACGCCGTGCCCGCTACGGGCAGCTGCAGCACCGTTTTGTTACCGACCGGTGGCCGGGAACCGCTCGCCGGCGGTTTGCCAGTTACCGTTGGTAACCGCCCAAACCGGTCCCAAATCGAACGGTTTGGAATTTGAATTCAAACCCCGTAGTTCATTCGGTTTGGGACCGATAACCAGTCGGTTAGGGCCGGTTACCGTCCGGTTTGGTCGGTAACCGGTCCTAACCACAGGGTGGTCTTTTTTTTTTCTTAAAAAAATCAATTTTTTTTCATGACCTTTGCGCATAATGATGTAATTAGAACACACAATTCATAGAAAAATAATGTGACACCAACTCCAACGGACTGGATATATAACTAACTTAGAGCAACTCCAACGGACTGGATAAATGTATTTGTGAAAAAAGTACTCCAACAGTTTGTCTATATTGTTTTTCTTTTTTTTTCAACTCGCTATCCTACCATTCTTACTAGCCATAATTCTCTAGTAAGTGCTATTTTCTATATGTGTTTTTTAATTTAGCTAGACTGTTGTAAAACTCTACATTTTAGATAAGCTTTCTATTTTACATATGGCTAAATCTCACAATTTAGCATCTAATTTTACCAAATTTCTTGAAGTTGCTCTTACTATATCATTGAGTGGGGCACATGATCCTCCCATTATTTAGCCACAATTTCTCATGTTTTTCTGGGTGTAGTTGGTTCTGTATGAATCAGGATTGTTTATTGGATCTATCCCTTGATCTACACATGTATGAAGAGACGTTAGACATATCATAATCAATATTAGCCATTGCTCGTCTTATTCAAAATATGTTACTATTTGTATTTAAAATTATGGTTTAATTAGGGTTTAGTTTGCATCTAGCTACAGAGGCTAGGCATTACAGTGGATTGGCCACTCAAATATATTGGTCACCACCCACTTAATTTAAAAAACAAATTTTCTAACATGATAATGTTTTGAAATACATTATTGAAAATTTAAATTAATTTCCATTGTTACCTATATTTTGTGGTTTGATTATGTATTTCATAGTTTATTTATTCATGAATTAATGTGCAACTGAGTAATGTGTCAAAAAATAAAATTTTAAATAATTTCCGCTGTTATCTATATTTCTGTATAGATAACAGCGGAAATAAACCTAAATCCTAACATACACCTAAATCCTAAATACTATATCAATAAAATCCTAAATCCTAAATCCTACGTACATCCTAAAGCAAATTCAACCGCAAATCCTAAATCCTAAACCAAATAAACCTAACTCCTATATACATCATAAGTCAAATCCTACATAAATCCTACAATAAATATTTTCTACATCATATAACTCCATCAATCCTACATCCTAGATCTTGTTATAACTAAATCCTACAGCTAAAACAATTACAAATGCAAGGAAATGAAAAAAACAAAAAAAGGCTTACCGAAGCAACCCGGTCGGTTACCGTGCGCCCGGTCGGTAACCGCCAGGGGGAGGGAGGCGTGGCGGCGGAGTCGGTTACCGACCAAATGTCTCGGTAACCGCCGCCATCCGGTCGGTAACCGAGGCAGGCGGTCGGCTTCGGGCAGCGCAGGGGCGGAAATGTTGGGGGCGGGGGCGGATAGGGTTTGGGGCGCGGACAGCCCCCCCCCCCCCCCCCCACACGCTGACAGCTCCCTTGTAGGAGGCGCCAGGAGCGAATGGGCCGCATGAGCCCTTAACGGGCCGGCCGGTTTTTTTCTTTTTTCTTTTTTTTCAAACTTAAACACGTCCAAAAAAATAGCAAACGAACTCCAATTTGAAAAAATTTTACACCATTAGACTATATAAATCGTGAACTATTTTTATGAATTTTTTCAGAATTTTTTTAAAAAAAAATTCAAATTTGAAATTTGAATTCAAACCGGTACCGAAACCGAACCGCCCGCGGGCCGGTCGGTAACCGCGAGCGGTTTAGAAAACCCTGGTCCGGTGCCCGTGCCCCCGGGTGCACATTGCACCTAGCAGAAAAAAAATTGGGTGAGGCCGGGGCTCATTGACCGGCCGATGCGCCCCTGCCTTGGATCTCCGACGCGTGGCAGAGGAAAGTAATCAACGCATGCAAGGGCTAGGCACGCCTTCCTGACTCACCGGCTCCGCTCTTGTTCAGCGGCTCCCTTGGAGCCTAGCACCACACCGAGTATTTTCTAGATACGAGCCGAGTCCACGACGCGAGGTGGTTGAGTGACCGATACAAGCGGAGTCGAAACAGATTAATAGGGATCGCATAATTTATTTTATGGTAAACTAAAATTTTTTTCTCGAAACGTAAAAGATTTACTTATCATTGTATTAAGAAGAAGAGTTTAGAAAAAAAACATACAACGGCTATCAAGCGCCACATGAGGTCAACTTAAACAGGCGTAGCTGGACCATCCTACTAGCAAAAGACCTTTAGAATCGATATTACATAAAAAGAAACGACTAACACCGACACAACGGTGTGACCTAGGAGGTGTCCTTGCGTCTTCACGGCTGCCTGGACCGAACAACCGAGAAGAGCTCGTCAAACGCTTCGGACTCAGACGCAGTTAGGTCGCCGTCAAAGAGCTTGTCAAAGGCCTCCAGCTCTGCCAAAGAACTTGTTGGAGGTCCACCATAGGTGACGACTTGTGCTCAAGAGAAGCCCCCGTAATAATTCGACTGCTGGCGAGCGAGGCTGCGAATTCCTCCAACATCGGGTCTTCCGTGATGTCACGACCAAACGTTTGGTGCGTAATGTCATGCAAGAAAAACATGACTATGGTAGCACTGGCTACATTAGAAAAATAATATATTTTTTGTATGAAGTCAAATGAAGATAAATTTTATACCAAAGTTATTCCTCTTAATTATATATACAACTTTGTAGTTTTGCACTTTTTATATTTGAGGATGTTAAGACATGTAAGAAAATAATATAAAATTTCAGCAGCAAATTAATCATGTATCACTATGATTTTTTTTAAATATCTTAAATAACTCAAATGTAAAAGCTCAAAATTGTAAAGTTCTAGGTCTTATTGAGTGTGACAACTTTGATATAAACTTATATTCGTTTGACTCTGTTAAAAAATATAGTATTATTTTTCTAATGCGGCAAGCGATAATACGTAATTATTATGATGTTAAAATCTTTTTTTAGCATCTTAACATACTTAAATAAAAAAACTTAAAACTACAAAGTTGTAGATCTCGTCAAGATCTATAACGTTCATATAAAAATCTTTTTCATGCAATGTCATATACAAGAGATATGATTTTTTAAAAATTCAGTTTTGTCGTGCCACTCAAGAGTGGCGCGATAAGATTTTTCACGTCAAAAACGCTATCTAACGAGACAGATTTTACCGAGCCACATGCGTTAGCGCGACAACATTATTTGGTCACGCAAGTGGAGCTAACGCGACAAAAGGATTATATTAGATTTTTTTAATAGAGTTATTTTTTAATTTGTTTTTAGAAAGAGATTAAAAATATATAAAAAAAATCCTGTGCTAGGCTTCAGAGAGAGCCGCTGAACAAGCCAACCGGGAGTAGTAGCCGTGTGAACGAGAGCTGAGCAAGCGAGCCAGGCAGCAGGCAGACATCCACGATCGATGATGCGCGTACGTTGATTACTTTCCTCTGCCACGCGTCGAAGATCCAAAGCAGGGGCGCATCGCGGGGTTAATGAACCCCGGGCTCACCCAATTTTCTTCCACCTAGCACGCCACGCTACACCCGACAAACGGCATCCGATTTTACCGTGGCAGATCCGCACTCCCCCCGGCCCGGCAGCGGCAGCCTTTATTATCCCTCCTCCTCCCTCCTCCCACTTTGCGAGTGCGAACGCTGCAGCTGCAACTGCAACCTTCCGATTCCGAACAGCCGAGCCAAGCCGCGCACCATCCGAAAGGCAGCGAAGCGAGACCGACGCGCGGACGGAACACGGAAGGAAGGAAGGAAGGTGCTGACACGCAGAAACCCCCGCAAAAACCAGCCATTTCCGCCCCAAAATCAGCGAGAGGCGAGTCACGCGGCGCCTCCGCCGTCCTCCCCTCCTCCGCACGCGAGATCCAGACGAGACGAAACCCCGCACACCTCCCCAGGCGCGCCCTCACTTATTACTAGTCCACACAAGCGTGCCGCTGCTGCCTGCCTCCCCGCCCGCCGCCCGCCGATTACAATAGGCGATTCCCTTCCCCTCCCCCCGCTGGCTGCCTTGTCCGGGCTCGAGGCGAGCGAGCTGCCCGGCGCGTGCGTGCGTGAGCCGGCGACTGGTGGCGTCGTGGGGGAAGGAGGAGGATGGAGGGGCGGGTGCTGCGGCGGAGCGTGACGCTGGCGGACCAGCTCGCCGCGGTGGGCCCGGCGCCGTCGGTAGCCGCGGGGCCCGGGTCCACCGCCGCCGGGTCGTGCAACCTCCGCGACCTGCTCAAGCTCCGCGACGAGGACGACCTGGCGTCGGCCGGGCGCCGGGCCGCCGTCACGCTCGCCTCCGCTATGGCCGCCGACAGGCAGCAGGTCTCGGTGTCGTGCCCCGCGCCCCCTTCCTCCTCCTCCTCGTCGTCCCCCGCTACCGCGGCGGCGGCAGCGGCGCGCACCCTCCTCGACATCATCCGCGACGACCAGCCTCTCGCCTCGGGTCCCGCCGCCGACGCCGGTGATCCTCTCGTCCGCCGTGCCGTCTCGCTGCCACCCCTGGCCACGGCTTCCCCGCCGACACCACCACCCTCCGCCGCCACCGAGGCCGAGGCCGCCCCTCCCCCACCCCCACCTCCGCCCGCAGCGGCGGCGGCGGATGAGGAGGAAGAGGAGCAGGAGCAGAGAGTGTCCCTGATGGCGCTCCTAGAGCAGACGGACAGGCAGTGGAGCGCCGTCCCAGGCATCACAACCCATCCCGAAGAAGAAGAAGATCCAGCGACGACGGAGTTGCAGGAACCGGCGGCGGACGACGCGGAGCCGGAGACCGATGCGGCGGGCGGCAGGGGCGTGGTCGCGGGGTGCTGCTGCGTGTGCATGGCCAGGGCTAAGGGCGCGGCCTTCATCCCGTGTGGCCACACCTTCTGCCGCGCCTGTGCCCGCGAGCTCCTCGCCGGCCGTGGCCGTTGCCCGCTCTGTAACGCCGCCATCGTCGACGTCCTCGACATCTTCTGACCCCATGGACCGACACCTCGTCCGGCGAAATGCGCGTCGCGCAACAAGAATCGGATCGTCGTTGCCCAGTCCGACTGAAACAGGGATCCAGCCATAGATAGATCTCCCAATTGTCCACTCTTCCTCTGCCCTCCTTCTTGTGCTCCTCCCGCTGTGAAAAGATTACGACGTGTTTGACTTGAATTGCTGCTAGAAATCAACGTTTCAATGCTGCGCATTTTCTCTTCTTCCTGGCTCAGCTCACGAATCCAGAAACTGTACTGGATCGATCGAGCGGAGTTCGTTCTTGCGATTATTACGAACGAAGTAATCGATCTCATCACAGCATTCATTCATTGATCCATTCATTCAATTACTGTAACTCCAGAAACTGTACTGGACGACGTTTGACCCGAGATTAGTACCCCACTGCAATTCATGCATCCATTCATTCAATTACTGTAACTCCTCATCTCTGGCTGCTGCTGGCCAGCTAGCAATAGCAAGCACGCACGCACTGCTTGAAGATCTCAAGGAATCGGGATACTCTACTCCTCCTATACTGTACACTGCTGCTTCAAGATCCGCGCGTTGTGTTTCAAGAAATTTTTAACTGCTGCTCCTAGCCCAAAACTTGTGCACCCCGGCACACGGACGAATCCCCTTGCACTGCATTTGCACCGCATGAGTTCATTTATACACTGCTTGTGTAGAGCGCGCCCCTGTCAACATTTCCTTTTGTTTTTGTTTCTTGTGAATATGAATAAAAAGAAAGGGAAACTGTCAGCATTAGAAGCTCCTGTTTTTCTCCGCCTTTGCGGTGTGAGACGCTGAACGTTTCAAGCTCCGATTATAAATGCGTGATGTCAGGGAGGCATACTACTAATAAAAGAAAACCATCGCGATAGCGTTGTGGTGTGTGTGTGTCTCTGTCATCATCATCATACGTTCTTTGACACCGACCGATGGAGAGATACGCACGACACGTAGTCACGTACTACTACTACGACGACGTCTGACTTTGGAAATACTCCACTACACTATCCTCCGGGCCAGCTGTTTGTGTGTGTGAAAGAGAGGGAGAGAGAGACACTCGTACACGTAACACTTGGCGCTACGCACTAGCAACAGTTATCGTGCGGGGGTGAATCGAACTAAACCGAACCGAACCATTCAACTACAGACTCGTTGATGATGCTGACCCGGCGAGAAACGGAATTGGATGGCTTTTTCGTCCTCGTAGCGGGACAAATAAAAGGAGAGGTTGGTCCCCGGCACTTGTCAATGCCGATGCCGCTACCTACGGGTGGAGCACAGAGGCAAAGAGAGAGCTCCGTACGCACGGCCACAGCACGTATGGTACTCGAGCTCCAACAAGTCTCCAACCCGCCGCCGGCGGTTGGGTGAGCGGCTCACCTCCTCGTTGGCTGGCTGGGCACGGGGGGGCACCTACCTACCTACCCCAGCATTGCTCGGTTGAGGCGGTACGAGGTTGGGTTGGGTGAGCCGGTTGAGGCCTGGACGGACTGGAGTAGGGGAATGTTCAGATGGGGAAACAACAGGCCATTGGTGTGCAGCGTGGCTAGCTCGACCGGCCGTTGGACCAGACCAAACCAAACCAAACCAAAACCATACATTTGCCTGCAGTGTGCAGTTCAACGCCCGCCGGCCGGACGGCGGCTAGTCATCATTCATCAACCGGGCGGGTGGGCTTGTGGGGGCACGGCGAGCGCGACTTGTTTGTTGTAATTTTTGGTACCCTCGTTGCTGTCGCTGTAGGCTGATGGACGTGATCCGGTTGGGTACTTGGGTAAGCTACCTTGAGCGTCAAAGCTCCATTATTATTGTTATTATTATCGGATCGATTGCTCATGACTGACTGGGACACTCGTGGAATCAATTATATATCATCAGCCCGGATGTGGCTCTTTCTATAATAGCACTTGTTTTCTTTTCCATTCAGTATATACGATGCGACCCGCCCTGGATTTAATCATTCCCGGCGCCCGGCGGCGGCCGAAGCTTAGCTAGCTTATCTGTTGATGCGTTTTTGTTGTCATCATCGATCGCGGACGGACAGAGACGTGAGGGCGTGACGAGAGCGCGTGGAAAAAGGAAAAACGGGCGGCCGGAAGCGGGAGGCGGACCGGACCGCATAGCGCGCGCCGCTCGGTGCCGGACAAAGGAAAAATCGGCTTCTACCGGCGAGCGGGTGTGGGTGCGGGGGAGAGTGTCAGTCAGTGCCACGGGGAGGGGGCGTGAGCGGAGAACGTGTGAGAGAGAGAGAGACAGACACAGACAGAGAGTTTTGACGGCTTTGGTCCGTTGGGGTGGACCCTCTCCAATTCTGCAATGACTCTCGCTAGAACCTCCGGTGTGACAGTCAGTGTGTGCGTGGCAGCGTAGCCTAGCAGTACTGGCATGTACTAGTCTTATGAGCCCACTTATCAGACACCAGCGAATTCATAATAAAATTAACTAAAAATAACATCAGCCGATCTATCAGCCATTGAAACGATTAGTCAAACTGAACGTGTCTCTGTCCTAAAAATAAGTTAGATTAATCATATTAGATTAATCAATTATAAATACCGAGTTTATCAATTATATAAAAAATATATAAACATATTTTATATCGAATAACCTTATTAGATTAATCATGAAATGTATTTTAATAATAAATTAGTTTAGAATCATAAATATGGATATTTTAACCAGCATGTATAATATAGTTATATATTATATGCAGGACGGAGGTACCAGTAGTAATTAGTAGTACGTGCAATGTTTCGATAACTAACTTCAGGTGTAAAAGTGAGTCCTTTTCCTTGAAGAATGATAGTGCCTGAAAGGTAATCCTGCCCTACATCATATATTAATACTTACGTATTTTGGAGCAAAAGCACTGTTTAGGATGGCCATTGAACACTGGTCTCTAGAGCTACGAGTCAGAGGGACACACTGTCATGGACCAAAAAAAAAAACCTACTGACCAAATCTAGTCCAACACTCCCATCCTAGGCCACTAGCCTGGTACACAGAGCTTGAATCTCGTGGTAAAGCTAATCAAACTCCCTTGACGCTTTTTCTCTTGGAATTCTGCGTCCACGTTCCTAGGTTTGGAGACCCTCGTGCTATCACTCCCCACCCCCCACACCACCACGCATGGCAATTTCACGATGCATTATCGGGTCACATGTTGTACACTAGTCTACCCCTTTCAAATTATAAGCCATTTTATAGATTCACAAAAATGGTTTAGCTTTTATACATATAAAACGTTTGCTATACTTTAAGATATAAAATAATATGTCTAAATGCGTAATAAAAATAATGTCTCTTAAAAAATAAAAATAAAAAACTAATAAATTACAAAGGATAGAGTAAGGAGACTACTACTTTGTACTCTAGTATAAATCATACGACTTTAAATTTTAAATAAATATACTCACTTGTCTCAATATATATCTATATAGTCAGTACTAGCTATATAGTCAGCTGATGTGGAGGTGAGAGATAATAAAAGAGACTAATATATAGTATTAGACCTACATGCCCCTCTCACATATTTTTGGGCTACGTGAAATAGATAGGCTATTTGCTAGTAGCTAGTGACTACTATCTCTCTTATTTTTTTTCTTACCACATCACATCTAGCTAGCCAAATAGCTAATCATTACGGACGTCCTAAACTAGTATTGGGATTCCCAACCGGTCCCATTTCCGCAATCCGGAGAAGGGAAACGGAAGCGCTCCCAAACGGCGGCGGGCGGGTCGCGGAGAAGTGAGCCAAGTGATGGCTCTGATGGACGCGTCACCGACGGCACGGCACGAGGCCCATCCACCAGCTGCTCGTCTCGTGTTGCGCTTTCATTCTGTGCCGAGACCGAGACCGAGACCGAGAGACAGAGCGATGGACTGGAGGACGTGCTTGCATTTGCATTGCATGGCTGAGAATCAGAGACGCGCTGTCCTGTCCTAATCAGTTCAGTTGCTCCCCCGGCCCGGCCCTCCTCCGCACGGACGGACACGACACGACACGGACGGAAGCAGTTGACGACGTGACGCGCGCAATTATTCATGGCTGCCCTGCCCCGGCCGGGCGGACCCCGGGTGGGTCGATCGAGTCGGCGGCAGGACAAGATCTCTTGCCGGCCTTCCCCTTCTCGGGCTCGGACCGTGCCTGCGACTGCGATTACGCCGAGGCGGCCGGCGGAAGAAGCGAGGCGAGGCGGCATCGGATTCCATTCCATGTGCCGGCGGGCGAACGAGCGTGGCGCCCGTCTCGTCTACTAGTAGCTGGGCTCGGCGGCCAATCAGTCCCCCACTGCCGGTAAAGTATTCCAAACGGACCGGCACGGCACGCTCCGGCCCTAGCCTGCTTGGAGCCGTGCCGAAGTCTAGGCACTGGCACGGCCCTAAACCTTGTCAGCCGTGCCAAGCATGCCAACATAGCGAGCCCCGTGCCATCCGTATCGAGCCGTGCTGAGCTCCAAGCCGAGCTGTGTCAGCTGTGTATCCCCCGTGTCGAGACGTGTCAGCCGTGTTTTTTCTGTGCCGAGACGTGCCGCCTGCTGGACCGGGCCGTGCCCGTGCCGGCACTACGGGCCGACTTCTCAGCCCAGACACGGGCACGGCTACAGGCCGGGCTAGGGCCGTGCTTTTTTGGACCGGGCCCGTTCCGGCCCGTTTGGAAAACTT